>JARGYV010080843.1:0-12903 GCA_029532675.1 Ornithodoros moubata | reverse complement strand
AAAAAGAAAAAGCACCGCTAACGATCTCGTCAACATTATAGGAAAAACCCCAAGTCACGACCCGCTTACCTGTTTCTCAAACTAACGGCATTTAACTTCTAATTAAACACTATCGGAAAGCACTTCCGTGTAAAAGACATCGCAAAGGTTTTCGAACAACTCAGAGTAATAAAATTATAATTGCAACGAGCCTCTGTCGAGTTAATTTTTTTTTTTTTTTCAATGTTACATAATCGTAGGAATTCACAATAAGCACATATTGTGTGATTTCGCTCGCGTAAACAAGGTTAGCTCGCTCCGTCACAAACCACAGGTCTTTAATAAACGTTGAAGAAGACGGGTCCTAACATCGAGCCTTACTAAACTCCGTGTAAAACAATATAATGTTCGAATAAGAAGCCCAAAACCCAAACATATGCTTACATGGTATCTTAGATAATAGGTAAAAAAGAGGCACCGCTACTCACGAACGAGGCCCTCATTTGAGACCCTAATGAGAGTGGATTCAAGTGATGAACATAATCTTTGAACTTCGCCTTATTTCGATCATTTTGCATCTTCGCTTGTGCTCTACATATACTATACATTTTGTACGATATTTTTTTTATACATCCTGTATTGCGTTGCGTTTGTAGCATAAAAGCAGATGTGCCATGTCCATCCATACCTTCTTGTTTATCACTGTCTGCAAAGCTCAATCATTCTACATCACCTGACTGTCAAACATGACAGTGGTCCCTGTGGGCCCTACCTTTAAGACCACCTGTGATCTAAAATGAACAAGACGATGAACAATAGCTGCTGGGTGAAGGACTTTGTGGTCATCGTTTTTTTTTTTTTTTTTTGCCTCAGTTTTCTTTTCTCTCTCTATCTCTTTGGCTTGTGAGTCCTCGTACAGGCCCACAAGTGGTTCGTCTCAAAAACTTTCTCAAAATTTTAGGAACGAATGAATGTTGCCTCGCGACGTTAACCCGCCAATTATTATGATTACAAACTGTGCCTCGGCCCACAGCCCTGATCCGAGGTCCACAAAAAAAGATGCAACATACGCAAAGAGCATTCCTTAGCCCAGTACCGGTACTCTAAAGAATCCTGGCGTTCATGAAGGGCGCAATACCGTCGTGGTAGCAGCGTCTCCACTATGTGACTGTCACTGACCTGCTTATGTGTGCTCGCGATGTCAGAGCAGTGGTGAACAGGTGGGATGCCACCGATGAAGATTGAGAGGTGAGGCGCTCTCTCTCTGGATGGGGTATGATGGGGGAGGCAGAAGTTAGGGGACAAGAGGGCGCACGGGATAGGGACGGCGGATACGGGCAATGATGGATATCGGAAACGGCGGTTAAGAACGTGGCGCTTGACGTGGAGGGCGGATTTATCCGCCTCAAAAGTAAGAGTCCGAAATTTTCAAAAACATGGTGCTTATTTAAGCGCCATCGGGCTAAGAGTGTCGTTCACGTACTACATAGGCTCCCTCTAAGCGTTTTCTCCGACGTACGGATCGCTAAGAAACTACAATTAAATTAAACAAAAGAGAGGAGAGCGAAAAGTGGGTTACGTAATACGAGAACCGAGTAGAAAACTGTGCATGTTTTCACTTGTACTTCAGGCAGCAGAGAGCACCTCTGCGTACTGTAAACACAACCACATGACACAACTAAGACGACCTGCTGTTGGGAACCGAAGCATGAGGCGAAAAAGTCCCGGACGAGGAGGCTGCCTCCCATGTTTGAGGTTTTTACATCCCATGCATAACAAAACATGTGTCGTTATATTGTCCGTTGTAGAAAATGACCATGCCAATTTGCTGAACTACCAACTCTGCCAACCTCACGGGTATCAAATTGTCCTGGTTACATTGGTAAAAAAAGGCGCAACTGGGACAGTAAGCTACGTTCCTCTGGTACGTCGTAACGAGGTGTCAGTCGGGATCTTTGATTCAAAGCAATCGCGCGTGCAGATTATCCCTGCATGCGTGATGTGCCTAAAATGGAGTAGACGATCGACATCCGAAAGTGCTGGGGAATTAGGGCGCAGGGGACTGAAATGGCCTAAAAAGTGGTCTACATGGAGCAGAATAGTGATGACGATCACACCTCCACTTGAGAGACAGGCTAAAGCAAGCATATGAAAGGTTAACAGGAACGAAAGGGACAACCGTTGTGGGCGTTCCAATCAGGGAGCGCCGCCATGAGATGAGAGGAATCGCATTATCATCTTGAATTGTCTCCTGACGGGGCATATTCATGTGCCCTTTTCTTTGGAACCAACTGCATCATTTTGAACGAGGCTTCAACTGACTATAACGGTAGTGAAGTCTCGAAATCATCCCACTAATTTAACGAGAGCAGTTAACGTCCATGAGCAGTTGTCGCAGCAAAGCTCCGTTTGCTTTTCCTGTGAATATTCGTTCACTAGTTATACAATGTTACATGCAATATGAATTCGACATAATGCGCATCAGGGATACACTGTGGGACCGTAACCGTGCCGGCAACAAAAGCATGAGATCGAAAATAACTGCTTCGCTGACATCTTTTATAAGCTGGAAAAGTCGCTACAAAAAGCCACAAGCATCATTTATGTGACGAGGATTTTGTCCAGTCTAGTCAACTGAATTTCGACGTACTAAGACTGTCAGGATACCGATAGTTCTACTTCGCTGCTATTTGCCGAGGAAAAAAAAATATAATAAAGCGGAAGAATCAGAGGCCAGTATTCCAATCAGGTCCCCGTCCAATTACAGCGCGGATTTATATTTAACGTGCGTCTCGCATCTCCTCAGGGGTATTG
Organism: Ornithodoros moubata; assembly: GCA_029532675.1. NCBI lineage: Eukaryota > Metazoa > Arthropoda > Arachnida > Ixodida > Argasidae > Ornithodoros > Ornithodoros moubata. The sequence continues at coordinate 10,110 of JARGYV010080843.1, read as the reverse complement.
CGTATTTTCTTGAGCATGGTTAGCCGTGCTGCATATTTTGAAACGCATTTACGGATTTCGCAGAAACCATTCCCTATGCTCATCTCCTGACCCCCGAGGACATCCTGCGTATACCCTCGGTTGCCATGGGAATGTGGATACGCCATGGGGGTGACATTTGTTTTAATGGACGTTTTACGCTGAGCTCATCAAGCGTGCGCAACAGATATCTTTGCTATTTACGTTAAGACATTTAGCTACTGCTTACTATCACTGTTAATCAATCTCACTTCATGCAAGTTTTAATACAAAACGTGCGGGCGTATAGTACTTGTTCATAATGTTCGTTCGCATGCAATAGTTGATTCCACTGCTTCCGATCATGAATTAAAGGTAACGTATGATAAAAGGAATACATACGCTTCTCCTGTTCAAATATATGAGTCGTGACCGACACCCAGCGAATACATCCCACGATATATGCACTGTTACAGAATGAACCTCAAGGCGAGAATGACGAGCTGGGATCACGAGACCCTCGCACAAGGAGTCAGCCATTAAACTATACCCAGACGGGTCCCTCAGTTCTTAGCATGCACGTCTTTCAACGGCACGAACCCTAGCAGCACAATGCACTGAAAGTCGAGTGCATTAGGGGTGGTCGTCAGGTGTCTTATCTGTCTGTTGCTGTCTTTCTGACTACAAAAGCAACCTTGATCCATCCGTCCACCCCTACAGCACCCGAGTTTCAGTACATTGTGCTGTTTGGGAAGCTTATCTGAATTCTCACTGTCACGCACACTATCATAACTGATAACAGAAGGATCGAGCACAAGAACTGATACGAACCAGGATATTCTGATATTAACACTACACTACCAGACAGGACGGGCACTCGGTTAAGTTTGGCATGCTTTGTTCGAGGCTGAAGAAGAATTGGGGAGATGTTGGCCCTGACCATCAAGGATGCATACTACAGATCGTGTAAATAACTAGTACACGTAACAGGGAACCAAAAATTGTAATGGTCAAAAATATGGTGATGAAAAAAAGACAAACAATGCGTGTCGCAAAAACGTCTGTGACCAACGCGAAAACAAGAAAGCTAGAGTCGCACTTCACCGAATGTTCAATAAATGCAAAAACATGCACCTCGGCGCGGACTGTGATGGTCGCACTGTAGACGCTGTGCCGATATACTTCCCACAATAAATCACTCAAGATAAGCAAGCAAAATAAAATCTAGAGACTAAACAAAGTAACATACCGTGTCTGTCTAATCACTTCGTCCTTGAACTTTTCTTTTTACCACCGATTTTTATCAACAGTTAATCTGCATTTACGCCATTCTGCAAGCCACTCCAAGCACGTTTTCAAGCTGCTCTGCTGCGCCTTAGACAGCGATAAATATTTACAGAACCAGGCGTCCGCGCACCGTCAGTTTCTGGAAACTTCCATACGGCAGCTGCTCTGCAATTGCCGCTTCTTTAGGTAAAAACAAATAAAAAAGACGTATTTTTGAGCAGTTATTCTGGTATACAATCGCAGTGCCGAATAAGAAACATGGGATCTATTATGCTTGCACACTAAAAGCAATAAACAAGCAGCTGCTGCACGTCTGAGTTGTGTTGCAGTTGTTCATTGTTTCATAACGCGTAAGTGAACTATAGCATCGATCTAAAACAAGTAAACACAATCATGTAACCTTTACCTTGTTTGCTGTCACAGTATCCTCATTAGAAAACTTCGCTAGGTCCGCACCTTGGAACGCTGTTACCATGAGGTCTGTCAACACATTCACGTAGCTTCTCATTTACTCGCACAAGACTGATTCCTCGAAAGCTTAACAGAAGCACTGTTATGAGACAATGTCATTCTGACACGCAGATACGTCCTTAATCACAGCTGCACAAAACAGTCACAAATCCTGAAGCCAAGGATTCCTTCGCGCACGTAACGAAAGCGAACGCAGTCCGCATTTGTGAACCTTTATCAGCAGATAACGGAGCACGTTGTCGTCCGCTACGATGCTGGAAATAAGATAAAATCGGTGGCTACTCCCTGCTTTAAAGCACACAGAACTTTCCGAATCCGCTGCTCCTGTTCCACGTTAACAAAAGGAAATAAATAAGAACAACTGTGCTGACTATATGTTAAAGCGGGGGGGAAAAATAGACAAGTGCGCACGCTTATTCGCTACAGTCTCGAGTCGGTAGCGAATAAAATCCGGTGTGAGCCCAACGCTGCTAGAGGCGCTCGGCGGCCACCTGGTGAACAACTCCAGGGTTCAATGGAATACTGTTGAACTCAGGGCGAAGGAGTGACAAAGTGCCTTGTTGTTAGTTTTGCGTGTTTCTGGTCATCTGATCGAAGATTTCCCCTATGGTTTAACGAATTGCGTTTTAGAGATTTACGTTTCAGAGCCGAGGCTACGGTATAGAGCGTAACGTTTTAGGGAAAGCCAGGCTCGTCCTAGAGAAGTGCGGTCTGGAGACGGAACGTTTTAGAGAAAACACGGTTTAGGGAACGCCCGTGCGCATTACAACGGGGAAACAAAGTGCACTGAACTACTCGGAAGCGTACAAGGGGGAGAGGGTTACTATACTTACACATTCTATACCCTTCGGGATGGCTCCTCTATGTCTCGGATTCAGTGTTACTTCAACTCATCTGGTATACTGATTCTGACATTTTCGCTGATTGATCATCTTTCAAGAATTCTGTTAGAAATTGTGTTTTCTAAAGTTATTCCTTCCTTTTCTTTTTAGTGGTACATGCTCTAAGCGTTTTGATTGCCAGTTGCCCCCTTATAGTTACATGTAGTACCATGGAAGCACTACACCTTTGTTAGAAGTTGTTATCTGCGTGGTAACAGCGGCCCTGGACATCGTAAACAGTTTTTCAAGCCGTTCCTTAATGATGGCATACCGGAGCGTGCTCAGGATATGCGATGTTCGGCCTCTCTCCTTGCGTTGAAGCCCTCTTCTGCCGTAATGACCACGATCGAATGATGATCTGATCTTCAACAAACACATGAACGCATTCATTACAAGGCATTTCTCTCATCTCGAACTCTCTTTGAGGATTCCAGTTCTTCCCTACAGCTTTTAAAGGGGGCTGTACTCTAGCTAGGCGAAATGTTCATACAACCGTTGTGGCTGCAGCTTTATCCTCCACGATACGATCTTTCAGTTAAACTGAGCCACAGAAAATGCAAGTTCCCCATTCTCCATAAATAGCATTCCATTATTTTAGCGTCGATCCAGTTCACAGTGGAGGCTTGCTTTCCATCTTCCCGTCCTCAACATTCTACAGCCATCGTCGCTGCTGTGGCATGCTAGTTTATTCCGAGCCTGGTTAACCGTCCCAAGCATTCATTAGAAAATCTAGACGGATCACCATGTCTGGGAGGACGGAAAGATTAACGGTTTTTACGAAGATTAGACCTTCTTGGTGCTTGAAGGACCGGATTAGATGCCTGTACGGTCGACGAGGAAAAGTGTTCGCATAGGTTGCTCAGAGTGAGGCTCCACCAAGTGGTTGCATTATTCATGCGTCTTGCGTCATACGGGAATGATCTTTCAATTTTAGGGAATGATGAACGGCATGTCACGACAGTGCATAAATAATACATGCATAAATTTTTTTTTTTTTTCATATTCCCCCCCCCAGGAAGGAAATTTTCAGAAAAAAAAAACGAAAAGACTACACGATATTATATGCTGTTTGTATGCATTATTGAAATACAGTCCGAAAATTTAATCCCGATCTTCAGTACCTGTTGGTGTAAGTGCAGTCCCAATCTGTTGCGACTGTCCTCTATGCACAGCACACCCTTGCGCCTTCCCAAGCAGTAACAGGCTCAAGAGAGGATCTGAAGACATGAACGAAACAGACGACCAGTATTAGCACAACTGCTGGCAACGTGGGCGAGGCAGGCACTTAACTCAGAAGCTGTACCGAAACGCCAAAGTAAACAAGAGAAACGAAGTGTGGACATCTTGTTCTTTATTTTTATTTTTCACTTTCTTGAAAAACGTGGACTTCACTGATGACGATAGGAGACAGCTTCGAATTCGAGAAAGTAAGCTCATTCGTACCACAGTTTGTTTGTCGAGCTGTCTCTGACACCACGGCTGCAATCAACTCAACTCAAGTCGAGTCAAGTGTGACCGCAGGATAAAAGAGCACGTGGCGGAGTGGGTGAAAGAAATGCCTTAAGACGAATGCTTGAGGGAGAAGCAACCGTTAATTTCCTGCGGCCAAGTCTGCGCTACTAATGAAAGGTCCGTATGAGGGAGAGAAGCCATTGATTGAAGGAGGAGAACGGGGTGTGCTGACAACGTCGTGATAAGTTTGTTATCACGAAACGGTGCCTCATTAGTGTGGACACCAATTAATTGGCGCGCAGTTTATAATTAGGTGGAGGCTATGTTGAGCCTTCAAGTGTTGTGCAGGATATTGAGCTATTCCTTGGACAGGACGAAGGCTTAAACACAGATGATAAACATCCGTGATGTAGGCGTACGATAAGCCCTCGAGCGAGCTTCCAGCTAAATTGCTGATGATTCATGTTAAAGACGTTCCTGACGTGGCATGCACTGGTATAACCATTTTTCCCCTTTTGTTCTTTAATGAACCTCCAATGTTAGCGCCAAATGTGAAATAATCACCTAAATTATATATCTGAGTGGTATTGTAGCTTTCTGGTAAGTTCAGAGAGGTATATTTATGGTGTCATTGTACGCGCATCGCGAAAAAATTTTACTAAACAACGCGAGAACAAGTACCGCATGTTAAGATCAACATCTTTTCAACAAAACATTTAATACAAACGTCGCAGGGGAGATGTCAGCACTTCCTTGACCGCGTCACGTATACAGAGCCATGTGATGGTAAGAACGAGGAGCGAGAAACTGAGCGCATGTTACAAGCCATAAAAAAATAATAAATAAATAAGGCGTTCAGCGCCCTTCACCGTCTTTCCTTTACTAGTCCCTCTCCATCTCCAGACCGAAGACTTCAGTAGTCCGACTCCCCTAGAGAGATGAGGCAACGAATACGGTTCGTCCCTTTTGCTCTTTTATGTCCTTGGAGATTTCTAGAGGGTGCAAGATCCGCACTATTTCTTCCTCCTTTCCTGAAACACGGTGACATTTAAGAGCGCCGTCGAGCTCAACTGCTCGGAAGAAGAAGATACGTCCACCACAGTGAGGGAGAGCTTGCGTGGGCGGACGACCGACCGCGAGGACGCCGTAGCATAGGACCGCGCGCCTTATTCTTCCCCCTACGGACCATTACCATCCATCGTTCTTCCTCGCTGGACGTTCTCTTGAGATAGACTTTGCGAGGTTAGTGACTTCCATCGTTTTCAGACAGGGATAATTTTTGTTTTCAATGCAGGGAAGTCCTCAGGACTTTTTTGTTTGTTTGTTTTTACCTAGGACCTTGTGCATTTGCAAGGATTTGAAAAGGCCACTACTAATTGTCATGCCTTCAATAATTGCCTTACTTCTGTTTGCCATAATTGAATCTAAATGTTGAGTACTAGTTGGCGCCGTTGACCATGCGGTCGTCCTACTCGTGCGGCGGCATGCTGCTCGAACTATGATTCTTCTAGTCGACTTCTTATTCATAGACCGATGTCATGATCGTTGTACTATTAACCGATTATTTTCGAACAGTAACTCGTGATTAGCACAGCGAAAAACTCAGATCATAGCTCAGTGACACATAGACCACTATTGCTTTTCCCACGCAGAATGCCTATGGACTTCCTCCTGTTCTTATACATATACCCCTGCTCGAAAGAACCGCATTAGCTACTGCTCGACTGTTTGGCACAGAGGTTATAAATGTAGTCTGCATGCTTATTAAGAGTGGCCTGCCCGCGTGAGCCTCGCCGGACGAAATGCAGCAACAGCAAGCTTAATTAGAAGACGGACGACAGGATTGCGCCGTGGTTAGTCGTCATAGCAACCAGCAGGGGATTTCTCTTTTCATCGGTTCCTTTCGGGCGTCTCCATTCAACAAGTGTTGACGCTGCCTCGATGGAGAGATGGGAATAGAATGTGCTCATGTGACCATCATTTCGATAGATTTGTTGGCATCAATAGGGAATGCTTGAGTACAGCGCATAGAAGGAACCAGCACGATACGTCAATGCGAATGACTTTAACGCGACAGTAATGCAAATGACAGCTCAAGACGCGTTTACGCACACATTTTTTATCATTCAGCACTATTAGCAAATTTTTTTAACTTTGTTTGAGCTTGTCAGTCTTTAACTGCATCACGGTTCCGCAACCTGCCCAGATATCCACTCGTCTGTGTCGTCCCACAGCGTCGTCAATGTACCCGAGGCGGTACCTGTACCTCTTTTTCCATATACGGCACAAGGCATCTGTTTCGGCGCTTTAAGGAAATTAACGACAACGTCTACGCGTTTATTTACACCCTATTGACTGTTCCCTCTATCCATCTAAGTTAGTGGTGTCTGGGAAACCCCTGGGGCACTATGTTACACGTCTATGTTTTATGAGCAGCCGTCAACTAAAGTTTTACGATTCTCAAACTCCCTGCGCGTCTGCGTTCGGGGACTCTGTTTGGGACCTGCACTCCATGTTAAACCTGACTGTGTTCATGGCAGGTGTGGGCTTATCTTGTGAACTGTGCTCGTCTAGGGAGTCACAAAAAGAAAGAAAAATGATTTCTTTTTAGTTCCCTTCTGTACACGCATGCGGCAAGCTGGAAGAAGCAGAAGAGGCATGCCTTTCTACCATTCTAACCAACACAGAACAGAAGAATTTGGCAGCAAGAAACTAAAAGAAACTCGGAGCAGTCCTGCACCGGCTCCGGAGTCGGCGATGGTTCGCAGAACATGAACACAGAAGCCTCCAACAACACCTCGTGGCGTGGGAGACGCAAGAGCACAACCTAGCTACGACCCGGTATCTTCATGAACATAGCGCTCACACATGTGCCGTTGTGCCACTTTCCTTCTCCGTATTTGTTTTATCGTTTCACTTTTTCCTCCTACTTTTCAAAGGAGTTCCAGAGCCTGGCGAAACTTCCTTACTGAAGTCAAGAGCAGCCCACACTGACGCAAAATGGTAAGTAGCAGGCTATACTTCGTATGTGTGCCGGGGAACCAACAGCACACAAATACAAAGTGCATTACAGTAGCCTTTTTCCAAGAGGGGAAACCACACTATGCATCTTTGCCTTTAAACCACCACTAAACCGTACCATTACTACTTCTATACTGCATTAAGGTCCCAATGTCATCGCACATGTGCATGAGATATGAGGACCATTCCCAGGCAGTTAAAGCAAAATACCTCAGATTAAAAGCCGCCGATATTTCGCAGAGACTGTGCTCCTTCTGGCCAGAAGGAGCACAGTCTAAATTGAGGCGTTTTGCTTTAACTTGTGCTTCACCGGATTTTCGGATTTCTCTTCGCTGTTTATTCTCAGGCAGTGTACGATTTATGCGACCGAACACTATAATGGATGGCACAACTGTAACGCATACTACTCACTGCCTTTATTGCTTTACTGCTGCTTATTTACTAGCACACAGAACTGTACCGCTATCCCCGTCGCCTCGGCCAAGATCTCAGGCACGGAACCTCTTCCACTACTAGTCCGTTCGTAAGTTTCTTTTCTGCATTATGCACTGAAAGTGCACCCCTTCTTACTCCACTTCTGTAGCCCAGATCACGTGGAACAACCCAAAATCGTACCGACCCGCAAAATGCCGCTACTATGGGAAGTAATAAGAAGAAAGATCGAGTGCCTGCATCTGTGAGATCGAATTTCTATTTGCTTAACTCTGTTCGCCATCCCATTCTGTTTCCCTTTGTTCACGAAACGAAAGGGGTAATAACGAAGGCAATAAAGGAACTGGTTTTATTAGGAAGCCCTCGAAAATCGTAATTCGTTGGCACCTTCTGCCCCTCTTTCACCGCCTGCTTTCTTTCTTCCTTCCATTTCTTTCTTACCGATAGCTATTTATAGAATGCGATATCCCGACCATCCGCTCGGTTCGCTGGTCTCGACTGACAGTACGTCATGTCGCGAACAGAAAGGATGCAATAATACCTTAATGAAAAGAAACACTTAGTTGTTGTAATGAAGAGAAAATGTGGACAAGACAGCGAACAAGAAAAAAAAGGGAGGGGGGGACAAGAAACGAGAGGGCTGAAATAAAACTACCCGGTGCCCGCCCATGAACAAAAAGGAGAAGACAAACCAAAAGCGACTACTGGAGTCTTAAAAATCTGTAAACGAAACAATTACAAAGGTGCATTCCTCTTATAAAAACAGGAAACCGATTCTCGTTTGCGTTCGAGTCTTTTATTTCTTTCCCCCCTCCTAGTTTCGTTTCCTTTTGCTCTTTCTCTTGACTTCGTGTTTGATTTTTATTGCTTTCTTTATATATCTCAAGGAATAAAGAGTCCAGGGAAGTACGAAGAAAACCACTGTCGCCCTAGTGGCACAACGTACCGAAAGTGAGGTGCATTAGAGGTGGACGGGTTGATCAAGATTGCTTTTGCAGCTTGCGGTATGTAAGACAGGCAGCGATAAACAGATAAGCCACCTGACGACCACCCCTAATGCACCCGACTTTCAGTACATTGTGCTACTACCCTAGCAGCCTAGCGACTGTTAGCAAACACACGGTATCCGTACTAGTGACAATGTAAGTGTCACATCACAGACCACAAGGACGCGTCGTGCAGATTCGGAGAGGGAATTTCTGTAGAACATCACTATACGTGAGCGGGAAACGATTTGCCGCCCTCCCCATGCTCCTCCTAACATTACAATTGCGTGACACCGGCAAGGACACTCTGGTCGGAACATTGACTTATGTTGTATAATAATTGCTTTATTTATTGGTAAACGTGAAGGTGGCATGTCGGTACCCAAACTGGGTCTGGACACATACATGCCCAGACGTCGGACACGCGTGTTGCACCGTACTCGATACACGAGCATCTATTGAGCGTAAGATTTGAATGCTACGGACTCTGCTCTATAATCACAACGCCCACTGTCTGCCATTATTTTTCGCTTGTGCATCGAGTCAACCGTCCGTAACAAAAGAATGCTTTCTTACAGGCCATATGGGGTTTCATCGAGCCAAGAAAAATGTCTACGCGGCCATTATAGCGCTTCCCACAAGGTTTAACGATGCGAACCCGACTTTGGCGACGGGTAGTTCCTCGATCACCCGCTTTTTTCCTCTCTCTCGCAACTTCTTTTTTTTTTAACTTTTATTGTTAAAGCGCCGTTGTGACTGTCAATATTGTAGAGACTGCAGAAGTTTGCCAAAAGTGCCAGTAACACTTCAGAAATGCTAGCCACGTAAAGAACTCTCCTCTCTCTCTTTCCCCTCTCTCATTTCCAAGTGGTCGCGATAGGGAAAAAAGGCTTCTGCTACACATTGGAAAACCGCAACACAACATCAACTATATACATCACCATCACCAGTAAGTGGTCAAAATAGAGAAAGGAAGACCGGATAAACCGTCCGTCAGATCAGAGGGTAAATAAAGAAAGAGGGTACATAAGCAACGCAGGTGAAGCAAGATTGACGTGGTAGGCCTATAGAGCTGACACTAACGCAGTGAGACGGTTCCGACTTCCCGGAGCTCGAATATTAGATTCGCTCTCCTTGCTTAATGCGTCCATTGTTTGCTCGGCGCACTGGAACATTGGTTCTGCTGAGCGTACATTTTTTTCCCTCTTCCTTTCTGCAATCTGGGTCCCCTTATAGCTTAACACGTGTGAAGAGACGGCTTCGTTTTCTTGGATTATGCAAGCTTAATAATGAATCACAACTCATTTTCACACGCTTCCATCTCAGATGCGCAAAGCGGAAGCGGACACTTTTTCTAGCCACAGTTACAAAATTCGTGCAGATAAGTAACCGGATAACAGGCTACGCACGTGACTATCAGAATGCGCATGACGCAGCTTTTGTGCAGAGTGTACGTACGCTTTTGAAGGGTTTTAGAACGGTGTGTACGTGGTGGTGGTGGTGGTGGTGTATCGTTAACAGGGGGGAGGCGTGCGGTTTGCCTGCCAAGGATGGCGGCATGTTGCACGCCTTAGTGTGCGTCC
>JARGYV010080836.1:0-11897 GCA_029532675.1 Ornithodoros moubata | reverse complement strand
ATCAGGCAAAAGATGGGTATTGACCCAAGTATAAGATACAGAAAGCATCCAACACAGAGCAAGTTGTAAACAGAGAGCAGGGTTGAAGCCCTGAAATTGATCAATCACTCATACTTGTACACATACACAGATGTGCATATCACCTCACTTGCTAACCCATGCAAGGGAAGGCCTATAGTTTTCAAAAAGTGTGAAGGCACTCTGCATGTGATTGAGTGGTATGCACCGTAACAAAAGCTGAGGACAGGGTGGGCACCGTGCAAGTTTCCAACAGCAGAATTGTCACAACCCATAAGAACAGCAAGAGAGTTGGAGGATGGTCATGACCCAGGAGGACAAAATCCCTTGTATATACTGACTTTCAGCTGCTGAGCAGAAATGGCAGCATTTGCTTTATCTTTTCTATCAACTTCACCTACACACCACAAGTGCAATGCAGCACCTGGCAGACTTCGAAATGCGAAGGCCCTGATAAGCTTTTAGGAACTAATAAATGAAATCAACTGAGGCAGTTGACTTGTTTCTAGCAAATGTTGGGGGTTAGAGCTAAAAATTCTGGTGCCCTTAAGACAGTTCTGTACCTCACTATCAGCCTTGTTCCTGATTGCTTTTTTGCCCTATACTATGCCCTGTTCAGTTGGTTGCACCACAAACTTTGTTCTACACTGCCCATAGCCCCCACTATACTGTACTGCCACCTGTGCAGCTATTTCCACTTTATATGCTTCAATATTGCGGGCTTCATATATATATCAAGCCACACTGTTACCAAGTGCAAATACCAGGGTGATATACAGGGAGTCAACAGTTAAAAAGGTCCACTTACTCAGATAACGGAATAGCCCAAGCCATGGTAATGAGTTCCTACACAGACCTGCAATGTAGAATTAATTCAATCCAGTCCAGTACAGAATGCATACAGGAGGATGCATAAAGTCGTCACAACCAAAGGAGGGAACACGAGAAACAAGGAAAGCACTGTACTTTTGTGGTTGCGACTCAATCTGCACATCCTATTTATACATAATTTTCATGTGCACACTATGGTTACCAACCCTGAGACAGAAATATGGAACAACAAAAGCAGTGCAATTCATTAGAGCACATTTGAACGACCACAGCAGGAGTCCGCACACAAAATATAAGGAGAAATTAAGCTGATCGAGTGCTCTGTTGGGACAAGGCAGGGGTCATGCGAGAAACAAGTCGGCCAAAAGGTACGGGTGACCATAGTAGTCGTCAGTACCGGACAAAGACATGACATCAGACCCGACACAAGCAGCATGACCAAAATTGCAGAGTGAATATCTGGCCTTTGCATTTCCAAGGCCATGCCCAGGCACAGCTTTTTGCTTTCCTCACAATAATATTTTCATCTTGGCATCTTAGCAAGGACCATGGCAAGCCTAAATGAAAGTGACTAACTACTGCATCAACGAACCCATGGACGGCTCGGACTTCGATTATTTCATTTTGAACCTTCATGATCTGCGTCTACATCGAACGAATCATCGTCAAACTTCAGGCGGACGCCATCTAGGATGTCTTAGAGAAGAAGAGCATCTCAGAACGCAGCAAGGTTGTCGCGTCTGCTATTCTCAACCGAGTGAAGTGAGAAGAGTCACACAGGTGGGTGTCTCAGATTCGCTACGGACTCTATCAGCTGTTATGACTGGAGGGGTAACTTGCGTAGCAAAGGTAGGGTAATGAAAAGACGATAGAGAATCAGCAGAGAGAATATCAGTTGGTGGTTCTTGCGGAGTCAGGCGTTAGTAAGACTAGTTCTGTGGCATCAGGAAGTGATGAAATCAAACTGATGGAGATGAAAATAAAGCTGGCTGAGATTGAAGTGAAACGCTAACCTTGCTATGGTGCCGTGGGATACTGGTGAGTGCCAAGATCAGTCAATGGGATGAAAGAGGGCACACTTGTGTTTTTGTCAGACAGGACATAACGCAGAATGAACTGGTTTGTCCATTCTTACAGACTTGTGATGAATGTTTTCTGAAAACGTTTGAGCAGCCCATTATAATGCTCAGAAATCATGGCAGTGTTCCTCAAAACGAACTCAGTTTGTTCCGGTGCCCTTAAAGTGAAGAAAAAAAAAAAGATAGTATTCTCTGTATGAGGTGGAATTTTCAAACTTCACTCAAAACTCCAAACACAGGTTTCAGCATCATACCCATAAATCTGTTTTACCACCAGCGATGGCACCGTTTAAAAAATTCAGATGTAGGATAACGTGATCACAAAACTGCAAAAAAAAAAAAAAACTGACCTGTGCTGGCTCCTTGTCACCAACCCTCAACTTCGGTCTTGCAGTTTTGTTTTCAAAATGTGCAAAATGACAATGTGCAAACTGACAAAATGATAGGCTGTGCTATACGGATCTATTTACAGTAATATTTACACAATTGGAGAAGGTGAACTGACTGCTGTGGTTGGTGAGTTGCAAGTGTTTGATGTGGCTGGAAGGGATGCTTCCTCATTCTCCCTTTGAGGGAGAATTCCCCTTTCTTTTGTTTCTTTGAGTTGGTTGCTCACTTAAGAGCTGCAGGTGGCAGGACGCCTTCCCAAACATCTCAAAGAAAGATTTTCAAAGGCAATAGAGTTGCAAAATTAGATTATGAATTATAGTGTTCCTGTCTTAGAAGGGACACCTGCGGACACCTTGTAGAATCGCTGCGTTCCCTGATGAGTATGTCAATCACAAGTACTGACATCAACACTGCTGAACACCCGCTTCTAGAGTTTGTTGTAAGCAGCGAACGCTTGTACGTGAAAGAAGCAAGAATGTTCAATGTTCACTAGCTGCTTCGCATTGGAAACAGTGGAGACCATTGTTTCCCTGTTCATCTTACCCGATCCAAAGTGGTAAGGCTACTAAAAATCAGCATCAAGGCTGCTAATGGTATTTTGCAACAGATATGCAGATCCTTTGCCATCCAAGGACTCGCAGACAAGTTAAAAAGCATGACAAGAAACACAAAAGGTTTAAAGCTGCCAACATAAACTGGAAAAGCCATTCATACTAAAAGTAACTGGCAAAGAGACCACCCTGCCATCGTGCAAACAGTGGCTATCTTGAGCCCATGTGTCCTCGTAAAACCAAGCAGTAACATCTGCGTGACCTCAGTGTCAAATACCCTACACTGTGCTGTCTTTTAAATTTGCGTTGCTACAGTATACGGCACGGTCTAGTAGTTGGATGAAAATTCCTAACAAAAATTTAGGTGATAGAGAGATGTTACATGTGCCGCAAACAACAGTGCATCTTTAGTACATTTAAGCTTTAACACTAGGGATTATTAGATATTATATGCAGGTTTTTTTAAGATTGAAACACTTCAGCGCATTTTTTCTCTCTTAGTTTGGGTTTTCATATTTAATGTTGTGATGTTGTCGGTTTTTGCAATACGGGAATGTGATTGAGTTGTGACACTCAGACGTAAGTAGTATATAAATTTGATACATTTGCTGGTAACCTCTGCAAGGTCATTTGGTCACCACTTTCTGTAACAACGGCAATCAATCTGAAGAAAGGGGCATGCCTTTCTACTGTCGCAACTTCACAAAAATGACGTTGCAGCAACATAGGGAGCAGATCCAGCTGGCTAGCTTCACAGGTTTACTTCAAATAAATCCGCTGCACTACAGAAATAAATCTTGTAGCATTGGAATAAATCTGCCCTGCACTTTTTATTCCTGTCAGAAAAACACTAGGCTGACTTGAAAAGTTCAATTCAAGAAATTTAATTTGTGTCAATTCAAATGAATTAGACTTGATACCAGGTTACGGAAAAGACTTTAACAGAAAATTGCTTTTGACTTCTTTGTTTTTTTGCCTAAAAATTTTATTGTGAATTTTTATCAGTGTCCACCCCCTCTTTCTCTTGCTATACATATATATGTTTAGATCATGAATGTAAAAATCATGATTTATGTGTGACTAACAAGCTCACATGAGGACCCAGCAGTTGCAAAGCAACAAGAAAGAAATTACTTGACAAGTTACTTCAATATCCGAGGTTTTTGTTTGTTACCTGTAGTTTTATTTAATTTTTCGATAATATTGGTTGCTTCTGGCTGTTGTCCGAAAATACCCAATGACGACATAGTACCAAGTGGAGCTAGCTATAATCTGTGTGGGCATGTTCACTTGCTTTGATGCTTTCCTTGTTTGTTTGTTTGTTTGTTTTGCCTTCATGAATACTGTGTTATGTGTGTAGCTACCAGGTCAAGGGCAACATTCTCCCAAGTACCCATATTTTGTAACACAAATTGTAATTATAACCAATAGTATTTCAGGAGACTTTAGCTTTTTTGCAAAATGTATAGCAAAGTCCTGTGTGGTATTTGACTTACAGATATATTTTTTCATAACATGACTTCACAAGTGATGTTGCTACAGGTTTGCATAAGACCGGAGTCAATTCCTTCGCAAGTATGGGTATCCACCAATTCCCCAGCATGGGTCATCATTCAATGCCTGATCGAGCATTTTACCTTCGATTGAATTTCACTTTAGCTTGTGTGGTGTAACATCCTAATTAAAACACAAGCAAAACGTCAAGGTCACCCATAAACATGCATACATCTTGTGTGAAGATTATTCCATAAAAAATTTTGAGTAAAATTAACTGAATAAATGAACACGAGGCATACTGAAAGATACAGCATTAAAAAGGTATGAAGCATCATGCAAGCAATGCGTGGCACAGGCAAATAAAGATAATGATCATTTCTGTTTGAGAAACGGTGCAGCAACATTTGAAGCAGTGTTGAAAAATAAATTACTTAATAAGCTAACTTTGTATTTGATCAGCGTATTATCATCTTGATAGACAAGAAGGAAACAGTGAACATAACAGAAACTCCAGTTTGTGTCGTCAACATCGTGGCTCGTTCTCTCTCTCTACAGAACAGTAGCAGAGACCTACGCATTCACATTTCAATATCAGTATATAAAAGAAGCCTTGATCTGCATCTCTAGTTAGGAATATCGTACTAAATAATGCACTATTGCCTTCTATTCCTCCGTACAGCAAGTGTGCACAAAACAGATTCCCCTATTCAGTCAAAAGTTTCAGTTGCAAGTACATTTCCCATAGATCCCAATGCTTTTCCGCACACTCCATAATTAAGTTTCTTATTTTGATGCACTCCATTTAACAAAGTCCTCAGGAAGACTAATCCAAAGCATACACGAAGCCACGAGAAGGCACCTCGGCCACTGCAGCTAACGTCGCTTCTGGAGCTTTTCTTTCTTGCTTTTTTTGTGACTGTTCTTGTCACATGAATGGGTGTTGTGAGGGGTATCTCTCATACTTTATGGACAGGAGCTTGGAAACATGACGGGAGTCATAAGTTTACTACTTTCTTGCATTGGCTTCTTATAATGCTGTGCAACAAATGCAGACTAAGGAAAAAGTGTCGTGCGAGACATCTGTCGTGACAGTAAGCGGCGCCATGTCCAGTGTTGAGAAGCTTTCTACCCCTCGATGGACTATTTCTGGTGAATAAAAACGAACCAGACAGAGCCTGGAGCATGTGATCTTCATCTCAGAACACAGATGTGATCACAGTGTAGACTGGCTTCAATGACTTAGGTACTTGCGTCTCGCAAACATATCCTCACAATATTCAATGTCCAGCACTGTTTTCGAGAATAAGCTGCATATCTGTACTTGTTCTCTGAAATACTGACAATAAAAGGTTTTTCTGGACAGAACACATTGTCATCACTGTAACAAATCAATGTAAGCAGCATTTCAAACACAATAATGGTCACATGGCAGTGTGTTCGGAAAGTTTGGGGTCTGAACGGTTGTCGATACTGATCAGTTGTGTTGGGTGCCTTATAGAGGCCCGTCAGGCAATAGACATGAGAAGTCGTTATGAAGTGCTATAATCCAAATACAGTATGCAAGAACCTTTGGATAAGACAACTATGCAAGTATTTTTCCATCCTTCTATGATAAGACAATGCTTCTTAAGACGACATATGTAATACATATATTACATATATACATAGAAAAACATATTTCAGCAAACCAACCTTGTATAAGGTTGAATTATTCTTAGGGGACGTACACGAATAGCACTTCAATGCAAATACCACTACTTCATCAGTGGGTAACTCCAATAGACTTTGCATACCCACACATAATGTGAAACACACTTTGATCACTGAGATAACATGCGCTGATTTGTTTCCACACAAATCAAAAACGGTGATATGACAATACCATCCACAAGTAACAAAATCCCATTCTAACACGCCATACGATCACGTGATACGCGCTTCCTTGGACCGTGATCTGAAGCATTATTGGCTTTAGAATCAGTGACGTCATGACCGAGACCACCCACTCGAGCGCAGGTATTCGTCAGAATGGAACACCACTTTAGTTCCCGATTACGTCATTTCCTGCCAACCTTACACTGAATGCATCCATCGCGTTTTTATAAGATGTGTTGATGTATCGCAGCTCAATAATACGATGGATCCCACACCAAATGAAAGGAAATGGCGTATGCAAAGTCCCGACAGAGCAGGTCAGCACACCCACTAACTGACCCCTGAACGAATATATACCTGTAATTCATATTAAAACGTAATTTGATAACCCAACCTTGGATACATTGATGTGCAAATTCACCTGAACCTGAGGCTAGATAGATCAAAATCTACGCGGACGAATACAAGATACGGTGTCCAAAAGTGGCGCCAGGGCAGTCGGGAGCAGATCGAAAGGATACGCATTGAGACGTGACGCACAATAAAATGACAGCAGGGCATCCCCACTGAATGCCATGTGTCATACGAAAAAAAATATATTTGTCGAACCAAATAACATTCCGTACCTTTTATGTGGAGCGCGCAAGTCCAGAAACGACAATAACGAACGGCACAGATAAGCCTACTTCACAAAAACCATGGCGGACAATATTTGTCTTCCAATAGACGGCGTCTCGCCGGTCTAGGTAAGCGCCCCCTGGTTAGATCGCAAGATTTCCGCTAGGTTGCGCCTGAAATGTCAAGTCCAGGGTTGCCATCTCTTTCTCTACATAAAGCCACACTTCCGGTAATGCTGTCCACAGAAAAATACACGTAGGTGGTAAGCCTAATTTTCGTGAGAAATGGTAACATTTCGCGCATTCTTGTCACCGCGCATTCTTGTGTCACCGATGTGCGAAACTGCTAGATACAATGTTGCTTACTGATGATTTAAGACGTTTGACCCTCTTACCTGGGGTACCGCATTTAGGCTTAGAAAAGGTATCATGTTTGTTTCCCTGACACTGTGTATACTCGGTCTCGCTTTCTTTTCTTTTAAAAAAAAAGCTTCTCAGCGCCTCTAATTGGCAGTGATTGCATTTCTGTCTCTTTTCAGTCAGTGTGTACAGGTTTGTGTACGTCGTAGCAGCGCATTGCTTTAACTCGGCGGGCAACACTGTGAAACACAGGGTCCTCAGCTGAATTTCGTTCTTCGGCCACATTCGACGAAATTTTGAAACCTATTGTGTGAAGGTACGGCGTGTATAAAATGACGGCGGGAAACAGTTTGTAAGTATTGTAGAGTTCAAACGGAACGAGTTAAACTCAAAATCAGCAGCGGGTCCTCGCGATACAAAAAAGCGACAGTGACGTGCGGAGCGTTAAACAATACTAGCTGTCTGGCAAGTTACGTGAGAACCTAGAGATAGAAGTGAAAGGGCACAGACAAGCTGGGACATTCGGTGCATTGTAACAGGTGAGAACCGGTCGTGTACCATCGTCGTTAAGGGCGTTCCTCTGTGCCACCTCTTTGGAGCGTAAGGGTTTTCCCAACACGTCCTACTTACGGGGATTTGAATTTTGCAGGGGAAGTGGTCGTATTGTGAACATATTGTTGGAGATCTGAACGGATGTCTCATATCTATGATTGGGAAGTAACAGCACATCCAGGCTTTTCTTTTTTATTTATTTTTTTTCGGTATTCCGCATTAGAAACGTGTATTGAGCGACTGATTCCACCCTATGCTGATGTCGATGACGGAGGGTATACCCCGTGACACCGTCAGGGCTCTATCTGTGTAGACGTGTTGCTTCCTTTCTGGGCGTTTTGTTCGTGGTGTGCGAGGGGTCCTGGTAAAATCCCTGTTGATGCATAATGCACTACATGTGCTGTTCCGGGGCAATGTTCAAGCATGCTTTGAGCGTTGTCCCTGTGGCGACGAGGCAACTTGCTCTGCCAAAGCCCGAATATGCTCAAGCATCGTGTGAAGGCAACGTTGGTCGTTACAAATTAACTAAAAATAAGGGGTTCCGCTAATGCTGTATGATGTTATTTTGCCAGGGACTGACGGTGGACAATGAGGGCTGCGACAGTTCAGGGATTTTTTTTTTTTCACGTGCATATTTCTATGCTTATTGAAATGCCACACTAACATCTGTTCGCACATCATGGTCACTGATCCGGAGAGACCGTATTTCGTTTCCATAACGTAAGGTACAGTGGGCACAGTGTCATGGCCGGGGTCAAGTGACAGTCGTGCCAACCGTATTGGACGACTCCCTGCGCACTTCGTCATGTACTTTCAGTCTTCTCCGGAAATTTGGTATTGTGCGATGGCAGATACCTCAATTCGTCTCGGCAGATACCACGGCTGTGATCATGCGTTATGTCGTCCACGGTGAGAAAGTAATGCTGTATGGTGCGTGAGAGCCTTCGAAGGGCGACGGATAATCATTTGACTTGCTCCCATCTCAAGACCCATGGAAGGTTTGTTTACACTCCCAGTGGGGTTTCCTCTTTCAGGGCATAGCTGCTGAACGGTACCTTTGCTGCTGCCCAGTTGGGGGCTTTTCGCGCAACGTGACCTGATCTCCATGAGTATGAGAAAGGAAGTGTTCTTTAAAACATGGCAACTCCCACTTCGGACAATTTCCTCACTGGTGAGTTCTACAGATGCTTTTAGCGAAAGAATGGACAGAGATGCCGTGACTTGACCTCTCTCCAGCTCGGAACAATTCACTCAAAACTTGTAGAAGTTAGGGGCAGTCAACGGAGCAGTCTACGATTCGCCCAAAAGAAAATGACATTTTGATTTTCATTCGTTGTCTGTCACATGTTGATGCAATTTGGCTGTACGAAGTGCGTTCACGTTCTAAGGTCTCCAAAATTTTCTTCTGGGTACTGAGTGGACGTAGAAACTGGAGAGTCGATTCAAATTAAGCAGGCACTCCTTGTTTATGCGCGAACAAGTTGGCAACACTGTACAACGCGCAGGGTTTCTATTGCAGCCGCTAGAGTGCAGCGTGTACTCGACACTTAAATGGCGACGTTTAGTGTGCGAGAGCAGCGTGTAATCATCCGTCTTCTGCAGTTGCATGGCGTGAAACCTATCCACATTCATCGACGATAGAGTGAGACATGCAGTGACGGTGTAACCGACGCGAAAAATGTTCGTGCATGGGTTCAGCAGTTCAAAGAAGACCGATGTGTGATAACGAACAGAAGCAGTCGCATACAGGAACCAGCCACGGAGAAAATTGTTCTGGAGGACCTCCGTAACGGGTATTTCCATGGAATATGTGCAGACCATCCTCCATGAAGACCATAAAATGCGGAAAATGCAACTGTAGGTGCCTCGAAGGCTGACGACAAAGACAAAGCTGCAGGGGTGTTAATTTGTCAGGCGATGCTCTCACGTGATGATGAAATCAGTCGTGCTTTCTTTTCATTCATTGTCACAATGGATGATACCTGGGTGTCGTTTTTCAATCCAGAAACAAAACGACAGTCGGCGCAGTGGAAGCACACTGTTCTCAGGGGGAACTCCTTTTATCTCTACAAGTTCCAGGTCGTCCACGCACTTAAGCAAGACGACTGAGCGGCGCATGTGGTTTTGTACGGGGGAAATATAGCGCATCTTCGATAACCCAACTCACACCGAGTTTTGGACGGTGCGACGTTAAGACACAACTGTATGATGGCTGGAACAAGGGTAACGGTTCCAAGCTGGGCATGCCAAGACACAACTTGCACACGCTCTTGCGTGGTTAACTGGCCCATTGCACCCATTAAATCTAAGGAACGAAAGACATACAAAAGACACAAATGAAGTTAATGTAACGATAAAAGTAGAAATGCACAAAATAACAAAACTGACAGATCGATCTGCAACGTGTGTCCAGAAAGAGAACCAACAGGCGTTGAAGACAAGATCATCTGCTGCCAGTTTTGTGCAACTTACTATCATTCGGAATTTATGTGGATTATTGCAGGTCTATCGTTACATCACTAATGCCGATAACAAGACTACTTTCATGACTTTTACCGAGGTTTCATCGCTATTAAGCTTGCGTACTTATTGGTTTCAGTATCACCTGCAGTGCCATGACTGACGGTGCCGCGACCAGACGGGCGCTGCTGAACCAGTGTACGCCTTAGAGTTTGTTAAGACGTTGCCGGTTTTTCAATTTTCATTAATTATTGGCGATGGAATGGAATAAATGCTAGAGCAACCTTAAGGACATCTAATGGACACCTTAGGACACACAGATGTGGAAGAACCTTCAACGAATGCCTTACCAATGGATCATAGAGCAATGGAAGCCCTAATAGACACACCTCGCCGCCACCGCTCACTCACCTGCTAGCATTCTTAAACAACCCCTTCCATCCTACGGAAGCAGATCGGATTTCAGGGCTAGACGAGACGAACCGGAGCCGTGGCCTTCAGTGAGTTCGATGTATCGTGAAGAATTGTAGAGGAAAGAGCACCGCTGCACTCTAAAAGCACAACTTCACCACATAACACGGTGTCAACGAATCACCATTCAGAATGACATCGTCCAGGTGAGCGGTGTCTTGGGGACAACTGCAGTGTCAGCCACGCCAGTGTTTCCTCTATGTGTGACAAGATATTCAATTTCCGGTTTAGAGTTTTCACGTTTGCACGTACTTCCATTGCTCGATCCTTGCAATATAATTTTTCTGGTATCCTCATTCTAAATTATTAAATATATTTTCCTTAAACGTCTTTGCCAAGGACTTCCATGTCTAAGTATTATAATTACACTTATAAGTGAGGCCTAATTTCATTCCTATTAATGTACATTTCTTTAAAATTTTAACTCCTTTTAAATTCTTGTTTAAACAATTTTTTTTATATAGCGGAAAGTACTCAGCGGCTTTCTCCTCTCTCTCTCTCTCTCTTTATTTTGACAAACCGGAACGTTTCACATGTAACCGCTCCAAGGGCAAGCAAGACGTCAACGTCATCCATGGACACGTGACGGGATTCATAGAGCAACGCGTCCTCCATGTGGCAACAGCAATCCATAAACAAATAGACAACGACTTTAGCGTCCCTAGCAACAGCCATCGATGGACACTATGGTCAGGTAGGAAACAAGTTACAGGAAGAGGCAGGCACGCACTCATAGAGGAAAGCATACTAAGGAGAGAGCATAATGCATTGGGCTAGAGAAAAAAAAAAAATGTGGCGGAAGTGGCTACTGGTGTGTTACGTCACTTTACACGATGCGCCAATCGAAATTAGAGGACCGTGGGCGCGGCCATTTTTGTTGAGGAAACAGAAGCGCGCAAGTGGGAGAGATAGGCGAGGGCAGCTTCTAGATGAGGGAGGGGGTTTATTTGCCCCACAGACATGGCGATTGGAGAACTTCGTCTTCTTCTGTCTTCACTTCTGCACCGCGTCAACAGACCGATTTCACCTACAGCATTGCTACGCCACCGCTGCTGCGGGGAACTGTGGGAGTTGTAGTCTTCGCAGGCCCTCAGTAATTGTAAGGGTCTGCTAAGCATATTGCAAAACTTCCGTACAGAGGGGAAAGGCAGTCAGCATTGACAGCAACGGAGAAAAGCCGCACACGGCAGAGGCAC
>JARGYV010080824.1:0-11561 GCA_029532675.1 Ornithodoros moubata | reverse complement strand
GTGTTTGAAAGAAACAATCCCAGGGCGCCCCTTTTTATGCGAAGACGTAAGTAGCTCAATTAGAGAAGCCTTCACGGTACAGAAGGATTGTTTCACCGCTTTGCAAGGCATTTTCTGTAGCGTGTATTTTTCTTTCTAAGCTGTAATTTTCTACGTAGTTCCATTCAAAAGCGCGGAATTTCAACTCTTACAATGCAATTGTTCTTCGGTGCACTGAAGTGTAACTGCAGGGCGGTTGCCTGCAATGTTAAAATGTTTACAGTTACTGGTCACTTTACCGGCGTTTTTGCAAAGTGTTTCGAATTACGGCGCTTTATAAGGATCCACAGACTGCTTAGTTCTGGGTGGGTGGACCTCAGAATGTCAATTTCGATGCTACCCCTTCAGACCTCAGGATAATATTCCTACAGGTAGACCTCGGGAAGGTAGAAATCGCATCTCACTGCGCCGCATTGTGGGAGTTCAATGCAGCGAAGATCTAAGACGCGACGTTGAAAAGAAATATTTCGTTACAACAACGCGCCACGTATCATCGACGACGATAATTCAGAATGCGCATTGCACAGGACTGTAAGTGACAAACGCATGTGTAGTAATGCAAAGGAACGCATGTTCCTACGTCACCACTTTCAATCGTGCATGACAGGGTTTTTCAGGCAACATTGCATGCAAGTCGTCTGTCTCGCATGCTTTTACCCCTGGGCGTTCGAGGTCGATGAATCGCCCTCAGTATATAACTATAACGCGGTGAATATATCTCTCTTCCCGTGCATGCTGGGGTGTTTTGTCTCAGAGGCTCCTGATCTGTTGGAGAAGAAAAAGCTGTGATATTCAGCAAGGAATTCAGGCCATGTTTGATCGCAGTGACAGGTGACGAGAAACGCGAACAAGCTTTTAAACGACGCCCTCGCTTCTCGCGCAAACAAAGTCTGCTGAGGGCGGAGAGGCAAATTTTCCGGAGGGGCAAAGCAGTGACACCGAAATAGATTTTGCTGTTTACTTTTCCCTCTAAAGTGCTTGTTTGGTTCAAGCGAAACACCATTTTTGCTTTATCTTTGTTAGTTATCTATTTACAGCCCCCGCTGTCGTTTGCATAATGTGCGCTAAAATGAAATAAAAGTGAAAATGCGTTGCAGACACGCTGTTGAGCTATGTTTGTATAGGTTCCCGCTGGCTGAGTAGTAAGAGGGCATTGGACTGGTGGAGGAGGAATCGGATTTTTGACAAACCTTGGGGACACTGGCGAACATCAGCTTTATTGAAATGAAATCAATGACCACGAGCGTCGAGTGGTATCCTCTAGTGGTATTTTCGTATGCCTCCTATCGTTATTATCGACGGGGGCGACGTTGTATATAATGAGATCGCAAGTAAAGTAAAGAAAAAAAGAAAAAAAAGCGAAGTTGAGATAGGCATTCATGACCCCTAGCAGCCCAATGTACTGAAGGTCGAGTGCATTAAGGTTCACTAAGGTGCACTGGATTCCCTAACTAGTCCAGAAATAGCGGTGATGTTGGTCGTTGTATAGATGACTGCGGAAGGGATGACGGTCTGCACATCTCCCATTCCTTTAATAATACGTCACCTGCGTATGACGCCATTGAGCTTTGGTTCCATTCACCTAATAATGCCTGTGACGACCTTAGAATGTAAGTATGACTCTCTTGCGTTATTGGTAATTATTTCATGGGCTTTCAGTAACGAAGCAGCCGAACCCAAACGGGTGTCCCTATAAGGTAAACGTTTCAATAAACGAAAATATAAGACACTTTTAATTGCTGTTTGGTCTAGAAAGCATTCCAGGCTGGAGAAAACAGCTCAAAAGAAAGCAAAAAAGAAAAAGTAAATAAATAAAGAAATTGTGTTCAGAGTGAGACATGGTAGAACTGCAGTTGAGCATTGCAACACACACCAAGTTAGCCTTGTTTGCTAGTTTTGTTACGTCGCCTTATATTAACACGCAAACTAGTCGTCTTGGAATCTTGTTCTTTAATGAAAACGACATTAAATTATTATTATTTTTGTTTGGAGTTCACGCTTATGAGTGTTACTGACTTATCAGACATTGTACTCCCGCCTAAATAACCTTTATCTGTCTCACTTTATCTTTTTTCTTTAAAAAAAATAAAAATAACGCAGTCAGTTTTCGAGTAATCGGCACCCAAACACATTTTTTAGGTCCTGTTCACCCGTCTATTACAGGTGGAGTTAATCGTGAAATGGGGTTATCCAGCCGAAGAACACTTGGTGGCGACAGAGGATGGCTATATTCTGTCGCTGTGCAGAATTCCATATGGAAAAGACTTCCATAGTTACATGACTTTCTCCAGTCCACCCTTGCTTCTTGTTCATGGCATCATCTCTTCAGCTGCTGACTGGGTCATCAACATGCCGCACCAGAGCCTCGGTATGTATGATGAAATCGTGCGAAGGGAATGCATGCATAAAACGCTCAAGAGGTCACACATCACACAATAGGGTCCCTCGTCTTTGTGGTATGGTATGCAACTGCGCTTCTTCTTCGATAGCATCAGTGAAGAAGACGCTTCGGATATACAAGCAAAATTCGAGTATATATGCATCCGTGTACACATGCAAACTTGCTGATAGTGGTAGTGGTGCCGATAATGATAGCGATATTGGCTTCCTGGATTCACTCTCGCTAGGGAATAGATTACGACGCGATAACCTTGTGAATCGGCTCGTTTACGTCAACGTATAAGTAATGGGGTAGGCCGATCAAATGCTCCTGTATTGGCATGATTCCTCAGCTATACCTATGGTCTAAGCCGTCCCATATAACCCTTTTGCATCTCCCATCCTCGCGTTGCGGTATAGGCCGGAATGTATGCTCACTGCGGGTACTCCTTCCGAATATCTCTAGAAATGTTCGGTAAATTAACTATCCCAAGGACAGCTGATTTGCTATATCGATTATCCCGCGAATGCAAAAGTCAGTCGTTCACAAGGCTTCAGGGGAAACATTTCCAGGTAGAGTGCTGCCCGCTTGTTATAAAGACGGCAAACCTACATGTATAGATTACACTCTATAATGGAAGTGATTTGATATACAGAAGTAACATGAGCGCACGAGTATGTTTCCTTTCAGTGGGGTTCTAAATATAACTTATCTTACTTACTGAACTGAACTCTAGGTTTTGTTTTGGCGGACGCCGGATACGACGTGTGGATGCTGAACACGAGAGGATCACCGTATTCGAATCAGCACGAATATCTCAGCACAAGGAGTCGAGAGTACTGGGCCTTCAGGTGAGTCATCTTTATTTCCTATTTGGGGAACTGAGATTGACAGCAAAAGTATCAGGACTCATTTATTCAAATACATCAGAAACAAAGAGTAGGAGTGAGCGTGTGGTGCCGTTGCAGCTGACCAGAGGCATGTTCCTACGCACAAGTTCGCAATACGCCAGGTGGTCGCCATAACAACAAGAGTCTCGTGCATGGTACCATATATGACATTCGTATTGTTATGGTGGCCTCCACATGCTTTGCGACCTTACGAACGCAGCATGTGCAAGGAAGGTGGCTTAGAGGCTAACTGCTGAGCAGTGCATAGCGTAAATTTTGATTTTTAGACTATATAAAAACGTGACGTTTGGGCCATGTGGAAGAATGGTAAGAATCTACAGTCCTAAAGAAGAGAGAAAAATTAATATACTAAGGCTACAAACAGAATGTTACAGAAAGGGCGTCACTATCGACTCGTCTATGCTAACAGCCGATGAAGTTTCGACGAATTCCGAAGGTCAATGTCTGCGAGAAGTATGTACTCGATGCTTTTTGAAGAACGGGCCTAGATGTAACGTACAACATCAGTGTTTACAGTGTTGAGCAGCGACTCTTTCAAAGCACTATACTTATACAGAATACTCGGCCGACGTTCGTCTACAGACATGTAGGATACATACTTCAGCAACACTTCATCGGTTGACGATTTTCGCTTGTACTATCCCCGTCTCGCCAACGATACAGGCATTTCCTCTTATACACGTGTATATTCAATGACCCATTAACTACAGCACGAGAGAAGCGAAACAGGGAAGCTGCAAATATCACAGTTTGGTAAGGGGTACTAAAACAAGCGGATGAAGGAAAACCGTATCTTTTTCTGAGCAATATCATCTTGAGATCTACGGAGCACCGATGTTAGATGCCCTTGTTACCCAAAGGCATGCTTCGCTGTCATTTCGTGATTTCGTCAAACTCCATTTGAATCATAGAATAATCTATTCGTTGTTCAGAACAAACAGGTTATTTAGCTTTTTCAGTAGCACTCGAATGGTGTCTGTCGTCTTGGAGCGTTCACGCTCTGCAAGTAGTCTTCGCCCTAAGCTAGCAAGCATCGCTAGTAGTAGTAATAATAATAAGCTTTAAGTGCAGTGCATCAGGCTATCAGGTGGAGAAACCACACTGAAGGATTTTGATGGGCACTTCTCTGGATACCTGTACAACATCCATTTACGATTTTATTCACTCATAGCTTCGACGACATTGGACGGTATGACCTCCCTGCCTCCATCGACTTCATACTGAATGCCACGGAGTCATTACAACTGTCTCTGGTGGCATGGTCGCAAGGATTCACGGAAAGTTTGGTCTTGCTCTCCGAAAGACCAGAGTATAACTTCAAGGTATCGAAGTCTCTTATTTTAGAAGGAAACGACGTTACTTGCAATAGTACAACGTCCTCGCCACAGATCTTGAAGAATTTTGCTGCCTTTTAAGCACTTGCGAGAACAGACGTGCATTGCCGCACGTGCCTTTATACCCAGGTGTTGACTTACATCACGAATTCCGTCGGAGTCATGAAGTGTCGTTATACGGATTACGCAATGCAATTGCTAACAGCTCGGTTCAAAACAGGTTTACGAATGATTACGTGTGCCTCTGTGAAATACAACCACTATCACGGGAGTTACACGCGCCAATCGCTTCTTGAGAAGAAAGAGACAATCACAACATACCAGTTCTATTTTGCCTGGACGGCGAGACAGCTTGCAAAAGATATGTAGAAAGAAATTAATAATTAATTAATCTTTTTTTGCCATGGCTGCTGCCACAAGGAGACAAAGGAGTCAGTTTTTCGAAGACTGCTTTCTGCTACCAGCTTAAAGGCCAGGGTGGTCATCTATGTAGGCGCCTACTCCACGGCTATTATTACTACTTAATATATATATACATATATATGTGCGGACTACTGCCCGGACAAGGGCGCTGCCAAGGGCTCCTCTCCGTAAAATCATCGCATTTTCTGACACCTGAGATTGTTACAACATTTAGTCATGCTCTACGAGCCACAGTTCATGTGTGAAAAATTCAGATTTTTAGTTCAAATTTTTCGTTACTGTTATTTTTAAATAAGAAGAGACAACATCGTGCAAGTTCATTCACACTAGTAGCATTACTTCCTGCGACAATTCTCATCATTAGAGGTGACTGCTCTCAGGAAGAACACGAGGCACTAACGTGTTACCCTCTTCTCGCCGAGACCGAAGTGAATTAAGGAAATGAACTGAATCGTGCCAGTGCAAACTGAATGCCATTACCGATTTCCAATTTAGGCTGTCGCCTCCGGCAACGCTTTCGTGTTACGAAACACGAAGCCACCCCCATTCCTCCCCGAGAAGGGCTGATAAGTGTCCTTTCATCCTCTAGCAGGTCATGACACGTCGAGGATAATGCATCTGGCGCCTGCTCTTCGCTGTTTGATTTTAGAAAGCTGCACGTCTCAGTCGTATATATTACTTTCTTTCTTATCGTATACTAAAAAAAAAAAAAAAATAGAAGCAGAGAGAAGGGAAACATCACATGTGTGAAACTGATGTGGAGTGTTTCAGGGAAAAAGGGTCTCTCAGGAAAAACGTAAAAACAATGTTTCACCTCGGGGACCGTACCCTGTTCGTTTGAAATGGCTTCATCAGTAGGTAAAATTGGACTCACGCCATGAATGCGATACGATTCATTAGGGAGACGGAAACTTGGCAAAAACAGTGGCGAAACTGGGTATCTGTTACCTCTTCTCCCCGTTTTTCACTTTTTCCGCTTCAGTATCCGCTTCAGTATTTCCACATTATACCTAAGCCGCAAGCGCGAGGTAATGTGAAACAAGCGCCTGTTCCTGGAGTTGCTTCGTCTCTTCTTGCAGGCTCGAAGAATGAAATGTCGCGACTGCTATACGCCTTGCTGTATACGAGCCAGTTTATCTGATTCAAGGTGTTGCTAACCTCCTTTCTGTTCACTGACGGTGACGTCACCACTTGCCACATGGCGGTATGTGTTGTACGCGTCGGCTTTGTTAGTCGTCTTAGTTGACAAACTGATGAGCACAGCGATTGCTCCGCACCTTTTCGCAGTTCTGCCATTGACTGATTGCAGATGAACTGTGTGTGGGACTCTGGTGTTTGGCCTCCGGATTTGCCTGTTCCTGTTATGCAGGGTACGGAAAGTTCTGGGGAATAAAGTTTAAAGAATAAAGGTTGCGCGTGTACACAGTTACAATGAGTATATATGTATGCATTTAGGTCAACTGGATTAGCTGGATCAACATAATTACATATGCTACCTTGAAGAGAAATAGTCATAAATAGGGCATCTCTTTTTTCTACAGGTGAACGTACTGGTGGGCATGGCCCCTGTAGGCAACATCTCGCACATCTTATCCCCCCTGACTCTTCTGAGACCTTTTGCTCCGTACCTAAAGGTAGGCTCCGTGGAACAGTTCTCGTATTACATTGTACACTGAAAGGCAGACAGCGGTCACTGTTTGCCGAAAAGTGACTTTTTTGCCTACAAGCTATTTGCTTCTCTTCCAGGTTGCCATCGACATCATGACCCGAGGGAGCCTTCTGAAATCGAATCTAGTCACTCGGTCTCTAATTAATTTCTTTTGCAATGGTGTCATAAAGGAATTCTGCTTCTTCCCAACTCAAATCAGCGTTGGTGCGAGTCGCTATCAGCTCAATAGGGTATGTACTCTAGCTTATCGGTTACATACTGCGTAGAGGAGATTCAGCTTCTTTGGAGTTCGAATTAGATCCGGAAGGCACTACAACCCGGTCTTGTCCCTGTTGAGTGCTTAGTCCACTGGGCCATGCTGCCCTTATACGTTCCCCTAATAAACGTTTTTTTCCATTACTCAAACGCTACTGCTGTCCGCACTTCATTTTTCTATTCACGTGCACATTCTATTCACATTCAGAACTGTGGAGGAGGAGGTCGAACGGACGCGTAAAGATATAAGCAAATAGAAAAATGAAGCGCGGACAGTTATATATATAACATCTCATGATTTCTTACAGACGAGAATTCCTGTCTACACAGCACATATGCCTGCTGGAACAACCACACAAAACTTAGTGCACTACGCGCAGGTTCGTACGTTACCTATCTTTCTGTTCGTTTGAAGTCTTGTTCGCAAAGAGTATGTCACTAAGATTAAGAAATAATCAATATATAAAAGAAGAGATGGTGATGACCATGCTATAGTGCCAGGCTTTGCATACGAACTGTCGGCCACAGGTCTTACATTATAATCCGCACCACGAGCCATGACCTTATCTGCCTTACATTGGTGTATACGTTAAAGCAAGATACCTCAAGCTGGAAGCCGCCGATATTTCGAACAGAGACTGCGCTTCTTCGGGGCGCCCTTCACATCACTAGCGGTGTATTTAAAGGTGTCGGGGATACCTGTCAAAGAGCTGAGCAGCGTGCTCGTCATTTGTGTTGAAACGATTTGTGTTGATACGTCATTTTGTGTGTCCCTGCGTCCTTTGGTTGTTACCAAGCAACCGAAGGACGAAGGAACCTTGACCCACAGGTCAGTGACTGGGTTTCCCGTTCCAACACCAATGACTAGTACGCTGCTCAGCTCTTTGACAAGTAGCACCGACACTTTTAAATACAGCGCCAATGATGTGACGGGTGCCCAGAAGAAGCACAGTCTCTGTGTGAAATATCGGTGACCTTAGGCGTCTTGCTTCAACTTGTGCTCCACCGGATTTTTGGATTTCCCTTTCCTGGTGCATAGAGTTCGTCGTCTTTTATGACATGGTCTCTTGTGGTTTCTGCAGATGCACAGAAGGAAGAATTTTGTAAGATTTGACCACGGCTATGAAGAGAATATGTATGCTTACGGACAGGTGAGCATATGACAATGATGATGATGATCAAAGCTTTTACGGTGCATCAGCAACATACAGTCTAGTGAAGCAGAAGGACAGTCCCTGATACATGGCAGTCGCAAGAGATAAACTACATATCGAAATAATAATAGACATAGTTATAATCCGGGGCTTTACATGTCGAGACGAAAGAAAGAGAACAGAATTAAAAATTGCAGGCAGCAACAGTTTGCTCTGATGTCAAACTTGCCTCGCAAAACTCACCCTCAACGAAAGGAATCCCAAACACATCAGAAAGGCATCAAACAACACTTGCTGAGACAGACGTACAGTGGGCACAGTGGACTAGTTACATGCAAGGAGGAGGAGAAAAAACAAACAAACAAAGAAAACTCATATTAGGAGAACACCAGCAGCGTTCCTGGGCGATATGTCGCATAGCCTGGGCTTAAGTCAATACCTGACCTAATGCGAACATCACCCCGGATACCACTGCTATAGTCACAACGAAGATTCAAGCAGCGTATCGCTCACATAAATGAAGAAAATCGCATACAAACACACGCATACCCTCATTGTTCCCAAGCTCGCTGACGTACATGGCTTTCTCTCAGCCCCTAATATGAAAGAGAAATAGAGACTCCGCATCATCTCGCTCATTCACATCACAACATATAAGCGGACATCGCGGATGACCAACTGGACGGATTTTTTGCTGAAAACTTCAACCGTGCGTACAGGGATACGTTGTTTCGGTTGAACCACACCTTTTACGACTCAAATCTCAGGGAAGTGGGAGAAGTAGGCTCTTTTTTATTTACAAAGACGTCATGAACATCTTTTAAGCACTCTGGAGCTACTCTGGAGTTTTTGCATGGTGCGCTTTTCCACTCGGAATACATCAAAATGAGTCGTCATTAAAAAAAAAAAAAAAAAAAAAATATTCTTCGGATAGGAGAATCAATTAGGTATCTTTTTAAAGACACCTTAATAGTATCACCTAACATCGAGATGCACTTCTGCACTGTGTCAAGTGTACGTTTCACGTTCCAGATGATGCCAACATTTCGGTCTATATTATTTCAGCCTGATCCTCCGGAGTACGACTTGAGTCAGATCACGGCACCCGTCGCCCTATTTTCCGGACCCGGAGACCGTCTGGCAGACTTAGAAGACATCGAGGGCTTGAAGCCGCATCTGCAGTCTTTATTTTACGATTACGTCGTCCCGCAGGAGGACTTCGCGCATCTTGATTTTGTACTCGGAATCCACGCGCAAGAGATTTTGTTCGAGCCCGTGCTCGATGTCCTCGCGCAGGGTCAATTCCTACGGAGGTAGCTGAGTACTTACATGCATGCACCTCTTACCTGATGTACTACCCACCTCACTGTGTATACGTACTGTAAGGAGGCAACGTGAGCAGCAGCGCGGAGTACCTTTAGCTCCCCGTATAGTTTCAGGATGTATACCATCCTCAGCGCAAAGAAACGAAGTCAGTAAATCAGCATTCTCAGGAGAGCGCAGTTATGAGACTTATACCAAGGAAGAAGCTACGGGTAAAACGAGTTGCAGTGAGTGGCAGAGTGCAGGACAAGGAAAGGTTTTTGTATCGCACGTTTTCTGACGCTAAAAGAAGGGAAAGAAGAAGGAGAAACAGGATGTGGCTGTGTGTACTGCATCATGTGGAAGACTGGGCAGAGTCTCCGGTAACGAATATTGGTCACCGTCTGTTTGTTATCTCTAGGTTTACTTCTCGAATATGTAGGTGATTACTTGCGCCATCTCTGTGTAGAAGTCAAACTTTCTTACTACAAGGATCCAATTCCTCTGCGTAACGTGGCTGCAAGATTGCACGAAGAGCGAGGCGAAGAAGGGACATGCAGACTCCGTTTTCGTCTTCGTGTATTTTAGCTTCGTTTTTATCATAGGTATTCCCAGTATTGGCTGGCCCGTTTCCCATCTCAGTTTTTCCCACTTCTATTCTGGCCATAGAAGTGATAAGAAAAGGCAAGAAACAAAGGTGGAAAAAGCTAGAGCAAAGGAGTAACGGATCTTGTTACCTTTCCCAATGGCACGGCGTCAGAGCTGACATGTTGAATATGCCGGTGCTTCTTGTTTTAGCGCATACCGTGTCACCACACGTGCCTGAGTTTCTTCTTTCCCCCCAAGAAATGTGTACTTTGCATCGAAAAAGACTGGTAATGACACAAAGAGCACGCAGAAAGTTAGGGGATTGTGTTTCGAAGCATCTCAAGACTAATAATATCGAGCATGTCCACCGTGACTGACGTGAACTGTATTGGTATCTGAGGCATTATTTATATCGACGATTCACGTGTATGTATATGCTAGATGTTTCCAGTTCGTTTTCATATCCTCTCAGCCTTACCCAAGCTGATATTTCACGGTAGCATTACGATCGTTCACTGATTTCTTTTGGCATTTTATACCCCAGGTTGATGTCTGTGTCGATGTTGCGTACAGTGTTAAATTATAGTGCTCCTACCTATTGAAATCGACATTTTCGTCGGGGCTCTCAGTGCAGTGAGCATGTCGATTGTGTGTCCAATGTAAGGACGCAGCGAGGAGCATTCACTTTTCAAGAGGGGTTGCAGAGTTCATGGAATAAATCCCTCGGATTCAAATGGGCATCACTGACTTTTTTTTTTTTTTTACACTGTAGTGCTGTACAAACTGCAGTATTGGTGTGTATGTTCTTTGGTTAAAAGGAACGGTTCAAGTGTTCGTTTTTAAGGGGCAGGAGAGAAACGTCACAAAGAAATCTGTCAGCGTTTGATGTA
This sequence comes from Ornithodoros moubata, assembly GCA_029532675.1. Lineage (NCBI taxonomy): Eukaryota > Metazoa > Arthropoda > Arachnida > Ixodida > Argasidae > Ornithodoros > Ornithodoros moubata. Next base: position 616 of record JARGYV010080824.1, on the reverse strand, counting down.
TCACTTTGGATAAGCTGGTCGTATGGCTGATGTGTACATTACTGTGTCGGCCTCACAGATCGTTAACATTTTACATACCCAAGTTATCAATAATAACATTTACTTTATCTACCCTGAGTATAGGAATAGACCTCTACTCGAGGACCATTCTGCAAAGTGCGTATACGCGTACACAGTACAGCTGTAACCACATCTGACGCATTGCGGCACAAAGCAGCTAGCAAGAAGTCCGATCCTTCCGATCAAGACTTCGTGGGAAAAAGCGGAAAAAGCGAACTTCCCTCCGGCTCATGCCGGCAGGCAGCCGGTCTCACTTCTCGAGCGTTCATAACGTTAAACTACTGCTGACGAGGGCACTTTTCTTCGTTATTAGGGTCATTTCAGCCAATCGATGAATCTGGCATCTTTATGAGTGAAATACCGTCCCATCATTAGGGAGTTTTAGTGAGCCGTAAAAGCGGCAACGGTTTCTAAAAATAAACGGTTCCGACGAACCGTTCACAGCAATCGTACGCGCGACACGAGACGACGACGACGACTAAATGATGATGATGATAGTGGGGAAATTACCCGCTCCGAACGCGGGATGCTACCCCAGTGCTTGTGGTATTCTGAT
>JARGYV010080818.1:0-11864 GCA_029532675.1 Ornithodoros moubata | reverse complement strand
TTGTAAGGATGTGTTTAATGACAAGCCAGACAGCAGGAGGCCGGGCAAAAAGCGGGTGCAGCCGTTCTCGAATGAGAAGAAGAAGAAGAGACAGCCACGATGACGCTGCCGATGAGGTCATGATGCGTCGTGACAATATTTATTGACTAATTGCGAAAGAAATAGAAAATACAGTATACTTTGCTATGTACAATGTGGTCTATGTACAGATTTTTTTCTTTTACTGTTTTGATTCAAAATATGAGGTATACTAGAAGAAGGAACAGTCCTACAAGGACATATAGAACGAGAAGATTGGTCCCAGCTTTTGTAAACCATCGGTTGCGGCTGGCCTGGTTCAACGGAGACATAATACGAGCAGGCGCTTTGAGGATGGCGTCTCGAGCTCCCTTCCACTGATGAGGTCCTTCTAGTCTGTACTGGTACGGATAACAGGGGCCGCGGAGAAGTTGCCAGAAGAGTTGGGGATCAGTGAAGAAGTATTTCATCAACGTCGGCTTCGCTCCTATTTGCTCCGCAATCTCGTCCATATAGTCGATAAAATCCACCTGAGTTGGGAACAGATGTCTATATACCAAGGAAGAAGGTGTTGACTTTATACCTGTATCGTATGTCGTGGAGAGTCGACGTAGCGTTTCTTCAGAGACTCCTCTTTTGTAGCTATCTCTCGATACATCTCGTCCACGGGAGCAAGTCGTCTTTTCCCACTAAGTAGCTGAGCCTGCCATCGGGCCTGAAGAAAAATCGACGGGGAATATGAAAACAAGGATATTTTTCTCACATCTTGTCTAGCTCCCTAAAAATTTGATCCGTGCTTCAACTCTTTAGAATTGAGATTGTCTTTAGTCACTGAAAAAGGCTGCCAGCTTCGGGTCTCAGCAACTTCCTTTTTTTTCGATCCGTACTTATTCTTATCACACTTTGGCATCACGTTGGCACCAGTTAAGTGTGTTTTCTTAAGTTCGACCACCGAGTATATCAAAACGGTTTAGCGTATTGTCACCAAGGTCCGCGACCCAGCCGGCATTTGGGTGAATGCAGCATATTCGTATATCAGTGTGCAAAGCTTTGTGATTTAACCTAGCTCGTTTGTTAGTTAGTTAGTTAGTTTGGGAGTTCCACTGACGCAGGAGAAATTTGTACGAGTTGCAAACCTTCTATATTAGAAAGCCATGAACCGCAAATCCAAAATTCCCGTGGAGTACAGGTTAAAGCAAAAAGCAAAACTTATTAGAAAGTCAGTTATCCTTACCTGTATCTCAGCGATAGGAAAGATGGCTCCTATTGGCTGGATAAGCCCTATGATTGATAATGTTGGGTGACGAAGATGAGGAGGAAACATGTTATTGTACAGTTGAACCTGATTGTCTTTCACCGCCACCACGTCTTTCGGGAGGAAAGGAAACTTGATCTGGTAGCCAGTGGCCAGGATCACCACGTCTAGTTGGGTCACCTTCATCACCAGGGATTTGTCATTTCTCGGTTCGAGTGAGTCACCAAGATTGTCTCACCTCAGTGTCGCCGTCGAATAAGATGCCGTCCGGCGTGAATTCTCTGACGTCCTTCTTTATCTGGATGACACCGCTAAGAATTTTATTGGGCAAAGCGTCGTTGATGGTCGGATGCTGACCGCAGAAACGGTGCTTAGGCTTCAAGCCGTACGCCTTGTGGTCGAACGTAGAATTGAGCATATTTTCTACGTAGTCATTGGACATCGACTCGGGTACTATACTCCTGAGGTAGTTGTTTAGCCGAGTCGTGAGAAACACATCCATGGGCATCCCACTTGGCCCGACGCGCCGGATGATCCACGCACCTCTTCTCGTGGACAGGTAGACCTGGAACAAGCCATGGTCACACCAGGGTCATGCGCATATTTACAGCGCGTTTCTTTTCTTTTTTCCTGTGTGGTAGATTTTATACATTTGAAATGATCACCCAGAGTTATCGTGAATTACATGTGCTTGTGTTGTCTATAAAAACCGCAGAAGGAACGCGGAAAAGTGAACAAAAAGGCACCTAAACGCTAGCGTTGCGTGAACCCTGCAGCAAAGCGATTCCCACTGTGTATATCCGCGCTCTTTTGGTTAGCAGTGTTCTACTGATAATGTGCCTGATACTGAAAAAAAAGGTAGTAAAAAGGAAGGGGGGTGGGGGAGGGGGGAGGCGTTGTTTAGCTGTGTGCTTACGTTCGCAGTGACAGTGCTTGCTTCGACAGCGGCATCCACGCCGGAGTTTCCGATGCCGACGACTGCGACACGCTTCTCCTTCAACGCGTCAGGAACTTTGAGGCTGTGTGTGTGGATAATTTTACCTCGAAATTTTTCCTGACCGGGAAAAGTGGGAACGTGTGGATAGACGTGGTGCCCCACGCACACCATGACTGCGTCGAAGGTTTCACGTCTCTCGACCCCCCGTTCGGTGTCACGTACGACGACGTCCCAGCAGCCGTCCCGTTCGTAGTCTTCCGCCTGGCTCACTTGGATTATCTCGTGGTTGAAACGGATGCGAGACTTGAGGTTGAAGCTGTCCGCGTATGATTCGAAGTACCGATGCATGTACGTATTGTGCATGTAGTTCGGAAACTCCTTGGGAGGCGGGAAGTCACTGGGGTGCAAAATTGACCCATGAGCTTCAACAACTCCCATATTGATTGTAAAATAGCGGCGCTGAGTTACGGGAGGGAGCTGACCTCCATTTTGTTTTCCTTCCATCGCACGCGGGTGGCGTAAAAGGGCAGCGCGCATGCGCCTCCTTGATCTCTATCCTTTGATCAGGATGCGAAAGAAGACAAAATGGAGGCCATCTTGCTCCCGTAATTCAGTGTCGCTTGTCTGGTGCCTACTTTATGGACTCTAATTAAGTGGGAGGAGAAGTTACCTGAAAGCACTCATTTCTTTGCTGGTGTTGATGATAGTGGATCGCATAACAGACGGCTGTCCAAAAATGTCCTGCTCGTGGTAAGCCCACAGACCTCCCAGAACTGCAGACTTCTCGTAAATGACAACGTTGAAGCCCTCGTCCAGCATTTGACGTGCTGAGGTGAGGCCACTAGAACCGGCGCCCACTACGCATACTCGTTTGGTACCAACCATCTCTGAAAGACCTAAAACAGTTCCCGTATGTTACAGACAGTATACAAATGCACACCCTTCCGAAATCTTGGGAACTCGCGTCCCGAAACAAACAAACGAAAAAGAAAAAAGGTTTGAACAAAAGGAAAGCAGTTACAAGCCAGTAATAATAATAATTTGTGGGTTTCCGTCGCGAGACAACCATGATCAGTATGATGCCAATATGATGACAAACATTACGCGAAGCGGTGCTGTACCTACAAACATATGTGGAGCAAGTTACTTAGAGTTACTGGTCGCAAACGAGCAGCGGTAATTCCACGTACCGTGTAGGGGTCTCAGGGTAAAAAACTACCTGTTGTTGCAAACAAACGTCACAACTCAAGAGATCCTCCCTAGGAAGATGTGCCTAACTTTTTTCTGTTCAGCTATTCAGGGATTAGCCGATTTCGTTAAAAGTTTTACCGCCGCTCTGGTGGTAAATAGTGAAGAAGACAAAAACATTCTATTTTGTTGCTTTCCTGGGGAATCGTGTGGCGACTCTGTTTCATGGCTGATCGCCTGGTGGTACGCGGGGAAAAAATCGGCTGGGGAATTCCTTGGCAAGAAATGAAAGAAATGAAAACGAGTTTTTCCTTGAGACGTTTGGCAGGCGTCCATTAGGGGTTGGGTGGAAAATACTTTCATGCCGAGTCGCGTGTCATGTAACCAGTTATGCAAACTAAATGTTTGTTTATCTGTCGCGAACACGTGTTATTCATTAGGCACTATCACATTTTATTTCGCTCTGCTCCATTTCATGGTCACTAAAAATATATATCTCAATACACGCGCTTTACGATCAATACTTGGGTGCATCAAGGGCAAGTCGCTTGGCTACTGTGGTCTTTCATTTTTATTTTTGCCCCGCTGTGGGACACGTGTGCGCGGCATGTGTAAACCTCCGATTACAGGGTTGGAAATATTTGTTGAGTGTCTCTAGCCCTTATCTAAGCGTCTGTCCATCGAGGGTCAAAGCCGGCAAAGGTCGGCGGCTGTCAGAGGCGTGGAAGTTCGTGGTTTTTATCGAAAGGAAAATTATTTGACCTTCCTTTCTTCGAGGCTGCTGACCTTGGTTCCCGCATTCTCATGGAAGGGCAAAAAGAAAAAAGAATAAAATGGAAGCTCTTTTTTTCATTGGCTGATCACAGGGTTTGTTGTGGTGGGTGCGGACATATCAGCCGTTGACCTCCTACAGCCGAGGTCATTCTAATGGATGGACTCTGTTCACCTTCAGCAGTATGGCTTCGGGGGAACCATGGGAAAATTGCGTGTAATGACTTGGAAACTTCGAAATGCTCATTTGGAGGGTGTACAGCTTACGAAATATTGCTTCCGCTTTATGACCTGGTCCCCTCTCTCATAATGCCTTACGAGGGCGGAAAAGTACGAAAGCTTCTCTCCAATTGACGCGTCTCAATTCACGGTTGAGGAAAAAGTGAAAGTATATTTTACTTTCCTCCCCGTGATCGAAGGATGATTACTTTCAAGGTTCTTCTTTCTTTCTTTTTTTCCCGCACGCGTCGTCCTTCGTTCGGGTACTTTTCAGAAGCACCAGTCGAAAGTAGAGAACAGATTAACCTATCAGCAACGCCAGCTTGTTTTACACATTTACCCAAAGACTTTTTTTTTATAGTTCTTATGTAATAAATAACATTTTAAATTTTCTTGCTAGGTGCTTCTTCGTACTAGTACCATAATTTACTAAATTTTTTTCGGGTGAACAATGAACAGTGATATACAGTGCCGACGTGATGTTTACAACAAATACATTTTTTCAAAGATACCGAGAAATTCCTCCGCTGGAAGCAAGAATGTCTAAGAAAAATCTATTCACACACTGGTATGCTCTTAACGAGGAAGGAGGTTTCAAGATTGCAGGGACGTCCTCACACACACCTGCTACACGGGAGAAGTATTAATCGTATCACAACCTAAGAATCACCCCCCCCCACACACACACACACACACAATAATAATAATAAATAATAAAAAATGAGAGAGTACAAAACAAAGAATGAGCCTGCCGTCCAAATGCGCACCTTTGCGGGTACTACCCGATATAACTATTGTCACTATTGCACTGCTGTTATTGCTTTGACTTCTGATATGGACAAGCGCAAAAGGGAACAACCAACACTGTGATCGAACCTGAGTCGAAAAAACTCCTTGAAGAAATATCCCGAAAACCCTCTACGAGTTTCTAGGCGCATTATTCCGTTTCGCTTTGGCCCATTATGGCCGGCACTCTGACCAAAGTACAAACACACGCTGACCAACTTTGATCAATATGTTCCGACAGAGCCAGTAAGCCAGCAAAAGCGGGAACTTTGTCCATGAAGGAATAAAAAGAGAACTTACTGATTGCGTTGCCTGCCGGCGACTGATCTGCGTTTCTCTTTGGCTGCGATACTCATATGAGGCAAAGAGCAAGGCCACACGGCTCTAATCGGCCTCGACGGTCCGATGGACAAACGAAGGATGGGGGAGCGAAGGCTCTCCTCACTTCCGCTCTCTTTTATTTGATGCCAAAAGTACACAGAACTCTGCTCTCGATATCCGGCTGTCTCAGCGGAGACATACAAGTATCACCCGAAAGCTGTTGAAACGGAGAGTGTCGTGATACACTTTGTATAGTGTACCCTAGGGAAAAATAACGCGTGCAGAAACAGCAACAACAAGCAAAAAGGGCAAGAGCAAAAACACAAATTTCTAAGCGATTAGCTACAATTGTTACCGCAACCAATTTCCAAGTTCGGACCTGTTTTTCCAAAGTGTGGAAATTTGTAACGTTGAAGTGCTTCATTGACGGTTTGTATTTGGTGAAGTGGATCAAGATAGAGGATCTCTATTGGTTCGTGAAAGTTGTATTGAATGACCATTGGCTGCATGCAGTATAGTCGACAAAAAATAAAGAAAGAAAGAAAGATATGATCACGCGCTTGTACGGAAACTTGCACGGGGTATCGCATTTACAGAATATCACCCAGGTCAATGTAGGGCGTAAAATGAAATGACATGACAGGTGATGTTTCTCTCTCTCTCTCTCTCCCAGGTGACAGGCCAATCATAGCTCTCTCCACAGATTCTGGCGTGTTTTTAAATGCCTGCAGACGAGCATAAAATATGCGAGTGTCACTTGCATAGCAAACGACGTGGCACAAGTACAAGCAAGATGTAGCTCATAGCGTGTTTATTACGGAAGAAGGTGATTAGTCGGAAAAGATAACGTTTCCAAAGGAGCCCTGTATATATATAAGTGCAGTTTGACGGATACAAAACGATTGCAACCTAAAGTTATCAACCTCCTATAGATTAAGTTAATCTTCACACAGCGAAAAAGAAATCGAAGTACAAAAGATACCATGCGCTAACTTGTCTTCCTTAATCCCCTGATTGTTTTTTTTTTTTTTTTTTTTTTATCTTGGGATGCTATCTTGCATTGACAGTTCTTCTTCGGCAGACTGTACCAGGTGCACTTCCGTTGCGGACTAGCTTTTTCCTTTTTATTCAGTGAATTCTTATTTCACTTTTTCCGTCGTCTGGTCTTCCCCAGTTAGAATGCGTATTGTGCATGCAAGGTATCCTTCCTCCAAGGTAATCCTTCCCCCATTTGCCGCAAGAGATACTATCGGGTAAATGGATGCAGGGCAGAGCTCGCCGCGCTTTGTTTATACAAATTAAAGCAAAACGCCTCAGGTTGGAAGCCGCCGATATTTCGCACAGATTCATTTTCACCGATTTCGCGCTACTTCTGTTTATCAAGGTGTGTTAGACACGATAGCATGGTGTGAGAACACAGAGTCGCATGATTTTTTCCCCTTTTTTTTTTACGTTCAGGCGCTCACAGAATTTTCAGTGTCTTTTTGCCCATTCGCTCTAAATCCGGGTACAGGCGCCCGAATGTGATTGTTTGGAATGGGCTCAAATATACCCGATGCTGAAATGAGTTCTGTACGTGCGTCAATTCTTCTAGATAGGCTGATATACATAGTCTCCTACACGTAGCCATTGCCGTGGAAGCAAAAGTGGGCGCCCCAGTCGGGAGAGTCATCCTTTCATCCATCCTGAGTAATTAAGTGTTGAGACTCTTTCTCTGAATAATTATTAATTTTACCGAGTTTAAACATCTTGAGCGTTGTCGAGTTTAAGGACACACGGAACCCAAATTCTTTTGAAAAATCGATAGTTTGTTTTTGGTTCCTGTTTGTAGCTTGAGATATCTGCTTTCACCCTAGAAATTTTCTTTACGATTAGATCAGTATTTCGAGGGAAATTATTGAATGAATTGCACGCAACTCGTCCCTGCTGCCACGCCCCCCTCGAGCAAGAAACTTCGACATCACTCCACTGCTTGCCGTCAAGGAGCGGAAAATGAACAGGACTGATTCCAGCTATACTACAGTTGTTTGTCTAGCAACCATGGCGCATTCAACTCCGTAGTTTGTTTTTATCCCAGCCAAGTTTCCTTTCGAAAAACGTGTGTGCAGTGTCAATGTTGTTGCCGATGCACAAAGAAAATGGCGAAACCAAAGTCAACTTTCAAGGAACGCAAATTTCGAGGAAGTCAATATGTGAAGCAAGACTCGGGGCATGAAAAAACAGACACGGTATGTGTGCACGACCGACTCTTCACTTGATTCAGCTGTCCATCCAGCCACGGCGACAGCCGAAGAGAGTGCTTCGAACACCTTTGCGTTTCGAAGGAAACTGTCCGTGTCTTTGGTTGAAGAGTTTCTTCTTATTGACGGGAAGGTGCTCGAAGAGATTATTGCATCGTGTTGCTGAAGTTTGAAGAACGTGTGAATGAAAGAATGTGCTCTCTTCTTTTCTATTTCTGTTTTCATCTTTCATTTGCTAATTACTCAGAATGCTGTTTTTCCAAGCACATGACCCAGTATCTCATAAACTATTCATTCAATTCCTGTATTTTTTTTTTTTTTATGTAATGCAATAAACTCTTGCCAATTTGCTGTAGCACGATCATTCCAATTCGGAACAAACTTTCGTTACGACTAGTGTTGGAACGAGCGTAATTTCCGTATTTTCACAGATTTTGACATGCTTCCACGTGGAAAATAGTCACAAAATAAGTACAATGCTGAAAACAATACTTTTGGTAGAGTAAATTGGAGAAAGACCAATGCATCAAAGAGTGTCAGAGATGTCAGGTTGCGTTCAGTCATTGAGGAGCACATGGGTCTTGAACTGTAAATTTTTTACATGGCAAGCTTTCCGTGTGTCCTTAAAACATCTTCTCAGCTGCAAATAAGCATCTTTTCGTTCACCGAGAAACCTCATTAATAACATGCGCTAAGGATCGCAGTGTTATCACTGTCTGTCTTCTATTCCATGAACACCTGATGCTACAAAATAACTGAATGCAGGCGGAACAAGAAGAAAGAACTGAAGATAAGTAGCTTGACGTATTTTACGTAGCCTGTTTTAGTTGTCGGCACATGACAGCTTCCACGCAAAGTTCTGACGACAGAGTAGAAATTGATTGAAGCGGGGAAACAGTTGGTCGACTATAATAATAGTAATTGGTGTGGGTAGTAAGTGGTGTAATAGGTAGTGGGTTTACGTCGCAAGACAACTGTGATCATGAGCGACGGCACAGGGTACAACTGCACATACGACAGTACATGGGTCTACATACCTATCTGTGTAATAGCTGCTTCCTCGGCGTAGAAAATGCTTAGAAACTTCGTAACGGGACAAGATAAAAGAGGTAGACTGTTTTCAATCATTGAAATAGTAACGAATAATAATTTAAAGCAGTCTACCAATTATTGCTTTCAAACGGGGAAACTGAGCGCGTTATCCATTGTGAAGAATGGCCTTTGGATGCAAGATACAGGTCGGTCACACAAGACCACAAAAATGTAAAATAAAAGAAGGAAAAAGAAGTAAATGACAGCTATGAAGGTCTAGAATGTCAGCAAGAGGTGCTTTGTTGATGTGCAGGTTCCGGTAACGATTCTGAGAAACCTGTGGCAGTCGCATGCAGTGCACGAAGAGCACAAAAGCCTGTACAATGGAAGACATAGCAGTTCTCAACAAATCAAAGGCCACAAGTCATTCTGTAAGGGCTTTATATCTCTAAATCAAGTCAAAATCAAATTAGGTCAGCTGAGTGATCTAAAAAGTATCATTTTTTTTATTTCCTCTGAAGGTCCTCTTTATTTCAAGATATAAGTTTGGTGTCCCCCATGCATTGGTGTCCTACACACTGGTGCTTAACTGATTTAGTAATTCTTCATGAGCAGCTGGTGTTAAAGGGTAGATATTTATCTCCATTTATATTTTCACATCTTCTATTGTTTTTCAGAGATGCAAAAACAGAAGCCAAGTATGGAGCATCTATGCCTATGACGTTGGCTGCGTCAACAGTACCAAATTATGCTAATTTCATCCTCTCAGGTAACTTAATCTTGTCTTCATACAATTTGTGCACTTGCTGTCGCATCTGTCTCATGTATGAATGTTCTGTTAACCTAGAATGGCTGAGTATGTAAACGTTGTGGCCGCCACAGTCTTAGACTGTAATGTGCGCAGGTATCTCTGTCTTCCTAATTTTTCAGCTTACAACAGTACCATCATTACCAACAGCTTCCTGTGGTCTTTCAGTAACAAGTACTGCGCTATCTGCAGTGGATGCGATACAAAGATAACAAGTATACACTATGCAGTTGAGACTAGGCCTGTGCGAGTACTCATAATTTCGACCTTGAGTCAATGCTTGAACCTTTCTGATACTCGACTCGAACTGGGCTCGTAAAATCTTAGCTCAGAAACTTTCGAGTACTCTGTATTGTTTCAAGCTCACCTTAAAATAGTTGTCGCACTCCAGCAGGACTGTTTTATATAACCTCTTCCACAGGCCTTACAACGAGAACTGTGATCACTGGCCAGTCGTCGAAAAGAAAGGTACGCAAAAGCCCTGTATATCTTACAGCTGGCAGGTGGCACTAGAGTCACTAAATGAGCTTCGCTTCAGGGTACTGAGGCACAACTTACTTTGCTGATATGTGGCACACTTCTTGCTCATGGCACAATGAAGTTGCTTTTGTCTGCGTGGACTACTTGTGTTTCTGTATTTGGTAACGTTTGATAATATGCAATATACTTGTACTCGATTTGAACACGGCACAAACAAAAAAATTTTCTACTCCAACTCGGCTCGTGCTCGCATATGTAACTAGTCGCACAGGCCTAGTTGAAACTGATTGTGGCGTCAAACACTCGAGCCATTGGTTATGATATATTGCTATATGTCAAAGAGACATTTTCAGATTGAAGTATGAGTAGATAACCCAAATTTTCCCCTTCCAAACTAACAAAAAGTAAAGGTGCTGAAATCTAGCTAAAATTTGGCACACTATTTCCCTGAAGGGTCTGTTTATTTCAAGCTTTTAATTGAGTCAGCGTACTGATTCCAAGAAACTTTGCCTAAAAAATTATGTGCTGTCTATTTGCTTTGTCCTTCTCAGGTGAGGAAGAATTTCCATGATCTGTAACATGATACTGTTACTTCTATCTTATGGATGTGTGATCATGTTGTGCCGTGATGCTGACTGTACATTCAATCTTATCTGCATTTTTTAATCAGTAGCTGGTTGATAGAGGATGCATATCTCACTCTATATATATTTCCATGTCTTCAGTTGGGCTCTAAACGTGCAAACAAGGCCAGAATGGAACATCGGCTGCACCAAAGACACCAGACTGTGCTGTATATTCGCTTTCTCCTTCTGAGGTGAGCATGGCTTAACGTGATCTGTGACATGATACTGTCACTTCTATGTCATGTATGCATGATTATGTCATGCCTTAAGCTTGTTGCACACTGGAATGGAACAGAGACACCCACGAGGCAGCGGAAGTTTAAAATCCGATTTGAAGTTTCGGACACTATCTGTAGAGCCACTATGTGAAAGGAAATATTTTTGCTTTTGCTAATATAGAGTGACTGAGTGTGTAAATGTGGGACCTTTACAGTCTCACAGTGTAGCATATACATGTAAACACACATGTCTTTCTAATTTTTCAGCTCACAACAATACCATCATCACCAGCAGCTTCCTGTGGCCTTTCAGTAACAAGTACTGCTTTTTCTGCAGTGGATGCCGATACAGGGATCAGCAGCATACGCTAGGCAGGTGAGGCTGATCGTGACATCATACACTCAAGCCCCTGGTTATGATATATTGCTACGTATAATAACAAAGGGACATTTTCAGATTCACGTACGACCAAATAACCCTAACTTTTCTGTTTCCAAGTAAAAAAATAATAGGTCCTCTTTAGTTCAAGGTGTAAGCTGAGTCAGTTTATAGACATAGAAAATGTCACCTAAAAAAGCACTAAGTCTTACATTCTTTTTTTTCCAAATTTTCGAAAAACATAGAAGTGCTTAAATCGAGCTAGAATTGGACATGGATATTATCCTGGAGGTCCTCTTTATTTCAAGGTGTAGGTTTGGTCTATCTCATGCACTGATGACCATGTTGTGCCTTTAGGCTTGTTACACAGTGGTGCTTAACAGATTTAGTAATTTTTCGTGAATAGCTGGTGTTAAACGGTGGATATTTATGTCCACGTATATCTTCACGTCTTCTGTTGTTTCTCAGAGATGCAAAAACAAAAGCCAAGTACGGAGCATCTATGCCTGTGACATCAGTTGCATCAACAGAGCCAGATTATGCTGTCTAGTTTTATCCTTTCTTGAACTTAACTTGCTGTCACTTC
>JARGYV010080798.1:0-11943 GCA_029532675.1 Ornithodoros moubata | reverse complement strand
GAGGGCCATAATCCTTTCGTTGAAGGCCGCAGCACCCCGCTCCTGGTCGCAGCGTCGCCAGCGTCTGCCGCCTCCTTGGAGCGGTCCCCTTTGTTTTGTGTTGCCGTCCAAACAAGCAAACACACACACACACACATTCCAACAAAGTTTCAACAAAGCTTCTTCGCGACGTTGAAATGAACAGGCTAGCCGTAAAGGAGAGAAAGCGACTGTTTTAATGAGCTGGTGCAGTACGACCCATGATGAGGAAGAAAAAAGATCGGTGTATCACACTGCATGCAGTCATGTGGGACGTGGCTGGGTGCTCATTGTCGGCTGCTATAGTTTCGTTAAAAAATTCATCCGATACAAAACAGTTACCGCGGCCATTCGTCAGTTTCCCTGAAGTCGGCTGCAAACACCACTCTGTTTCTTTTCCATTCACGCTTTTTCTGACAAAACAAGGTTGTATGGAAGTCGACATTGTATAGAATGCCTGTGTATTACAAAAATGTCTGATATCCATGCCAGTATCAAAAGGCGACTCATGAAGTTGAAGCAGATCTCGCGCATTTTCGTGGCGTTCTGTGGAACGTCAGCGCTGAGGCAGGCGAATACTTTTTGCTGGTCTGTGCGTCACAGCTTGTGTGCCCTTTTCTGTTTTACCTTACTCTGCCTTGCCTTATTCAGTTCTCCACCAAGACAAGGCAAGAAGACATATCAGTAAGAAGGAGACTTTATGCAGAAATATATGTGCTTGAGGGAAACTACAAACGTTTCAAACCGATGTGTGGAACCACTTGATCCTTGATTGTGCTTCTGCGAAAGCGACTTCGCTTTCTCAACGTAAGATACCGCTAACTTTGTTTTAATGGTGTTCTTTCCTCCAGACAGTTCCTTTCTAGGAATTTTATCGAATGCGTACATACTAAAATGCTCAATCTAGTTATGACGCATCCAAGTTTCAAATTTGTGACACTTGTTCGGTATTCATTCGTAAGAAAAATGTCAAGACATGTCAAAGCATAAGTAGCATGCCAAAAGTTTACATCGTTACAGGTCACACATGTGAGGTGCCTCACGTATAGTCGTCCAGCTGATTTTTTCTCTTTCTTTTGTTAGGAATCGCTTTACGCGAATGAGTCAGGTAAGTCTCTAATCGCCTCTTCCTTACGTCGGTGATAGTTTTCACTGCGGCTGGTTAATTAATTAATTGTCTACCGCGATCGCGCTCCAGGCAGTAGCGTCCGCTGTTTTCTTTTCAGAAGTTTCTAGGCAGACAGAATCATATGGCTCCGGATTTCAGGAAAAGGTCCAATTCATCGCGCACGGCTGTCGCTCAAACTTTACTGCCGTTCCAAGGCACACGCTCAGGCGAAAAGATAACAACAACACAATAACAATAATTCGACTGTACGAAAATTTATTTAGAGAAATAAGGTGCAGTGTTTGTTCTCTTCGATATATCGGAGTCATGCTGGTTGCATATTTTTATTGTTTATTCGTCGCATCACAGTACGGAACCGCGGCTAAATATGTAATCATCTATCACATTTGCTTTCACTGAAGCAGCACAATGTACCGAAAGTCAGGTGCAAGAGGGGTGGTCGTCAGGCGTCTTATCTGTTTGTCGCGGCTTGTCTGATGCGCTGCGAACTTCAAACGGAACCTTGACGAACTCGACTACCACTGATGCACCCGACTTTCAGTAAATTGTGCTGCTAGGGCAGTGAAGTTCTTATCTATGTTTATCAATCATTATCTGGGCCTTCCCAAGCGGCGCAATGCACTGAAACTCGGGTGCAATAGGAGTGGACGGATGTATCAATTCCTGCACATAAGAGTTAGTCCAGACGTTGAAAAAGTACAAGGTTGACGAAGATAAAATTCCGCGTTTAAAATGCAGATGGAATTAATAACATCAGAGTGCGGTGAGAATATTATATGTCGGATGACATAATGCCGGCTAAAATATATATGGGTGCTTTCACTTGGTCTAAATCTTACTGGATAGGTCGTGAAGATAAAAAAAAAAAAAAAATCTGATCCTGTTTACATTGCTCTTGGCGTATGCTGTGCGCTAAAGCTCGTGATAATGAAGAACTGCACAATCCATAACGTAAGCTCACGTTTTAGACATACGTCAAAGCTAAACGTGCTGTAAACTTGGAAACCCTATTCTTAACCCACACCTCTTATAGTGTATAGTTCCTGGGTAACAATGTGTTTTAGGCCTGATTTGAAGCATATTTTACGTATGTTTAGCATATATTTTATCGTTACGATTGGAAGGTTAAATATGTCTTCTTTTCTATACTGTGAATATATATATCCTGGTCATTCCACAGGTCAAAAGTTAACCAGGATCTTGTCGAAAAACTACTATAGTGAGAAGAGGCTATTTTTATGCCGTTAAATGCTACCACAGAGGAAGGCGTTGTTTTTATTTTTCTGTCGCAACCTCCATAACAGCCTGTCTCTTTCTTGCCAGGAATCCGCGGAATGTTGAAGTGCCGCTTTTCTGAGTGGCACATTGTTTTTGTGTGCCATGTCTCTGGAGATGTCGCATCGATGCCGTATTCTTTTCTTCTTGGCCTGCTTAACCTGGAGCGGATGGAACTATTTATAGGTCTTTGATCTAATCTGCAACCTTTTTTTTTATTTGATGTTAGCAAGATGTAAGGCAGCTGCAATAGTGCACTTGGTATAGATAGGGACGGCACAGTATGGAGGACGACTGTCGAATTAGCCCACTGGGCTACATTGCTGGCACTGTGTCTATGGAAGACCTGTTATCAGTTACAGCTAATCATCAGTCATGATATTGATCTTGTAGGATAATAATGTAATGGGTAACGATTTTGTTAACCTGATAGCCCAGGAGATTTACGTTTTCAGGCTTTAGAGGATGCCACGGCAGTTAAAATGCTGACTGCATGTAACTAGACGATATCATTAGAGCGTAAAAAGTCGGAACTTGAGCAACGAAAAGTACGATACAGAGACACAAAGCTCTGTGTCCTCTTTTTCGCTGCCCAAGCTCAGGCTTTTTACGCTGTGGTTTTCGTCCACCATCCCACCTGCGCCTATGATATTTTGTCGCGCCATTAAAACCACAACGAGGTCCGTTCGGAGGAGCGTAGATCACAACAGTATAGGCTGTTGTATATGAATACACTGGAGGAGTGACAAACGCTCATGCGCGCCTTTGACGTTAAAATCCTTTTGGTCTACACCGTAGATCAAGCTGTTTTGTATTAGTCAGCAGAGTAACTCGGGACGCTTCCAAGACCACCATCTTCATCCACACAGTTCGGTCCATCTTCTCTAGCGGTCACTAACATGATCCAGTGAGTGACATCTATGACACGCCTTCAGCACTTAACCCACACTCTTAGAACTCTACTGAGACTTCTCTCATTTTCCCACCTCAGGTCGTATTTACCTAGTATGAACATAGGGGACATCGCTCATCCACAGTTCGACCCGGCACTGTTTGCATATTCGTTCTATAATTATCTCTATAGTCTACAAGTCTCCTTCCTTTTACTTTTAACTCAGTAAGGAACATATTTTACCTCCTTTGTATTGTTTCATCGCACCTTGAGCCATTTATTATCGACGCAGTCGTTGGCCCACAATCCTAATGCTTCCAGATATTCGATGTACTTGACAACCACGCGAATATCTCAAAATTAAACAGATTGGGCCTGCTCCAGGAAGGTAATGCGTAGGCCCAAGGCCCCATGGTCGAGCTCGAGCTGTGCCTGTCCTCCAGAGGGAGAAAAAAAAAAAAAAAAACGCGGTCCCTATCTGGGACATTGCTTTGAATAAGTCCAAGACTGAACGGAGCTTGACATTGCCCTCCAGAGCACCAAGCACGCGCCATAAAGCAAGGAACGCATATTGAAGGTCTGCGATACGGGAATCGGAATAGGCGGACATGAGACCACGGATAGAGACGACATTCACAGAGCTTTGATGATCGATCGCGATGGTCTTTTCGCGCCGCTCCAGGACCTGATAAGGTCGTCGGGTGTCAAGCTTGGTTTCTATAGCATTGTCTCCGGTGAAAGATGCTCCTTTTGAGTGTGTTCTTTGTAGAACCTGATGGATATTTGCTGAGCTGCTCATATTCTGATTAATTCTTTTCGTGTATGAGACCGTTAATCATCCTGCTATGTTCTCGTATAGGGATAGTAGGACAGCTGGTGCTGTAGAAACAATTTACTTCTGTCGAAGTATTGTTCGAGTGTTTTCAGCGAACTCCGCAATTCCTCCGTGAATATGTTCGTTCGTATTGCGCATAAGACGATGGGAGCTCAGTAGAACATACGTATATGCTACAATATTACCTGTAGGACACGGGTGGCATGTTTCTCGCGGTAACAAAGGTAACTACATGCTGACTTCTTTCGTCACAGCCACATTCACGACCACAGTCATCTCCTTATTAGCTGGTTCTCAAGGCGTCGAGCTCTATTGAGGCTAGAGCTGGGTACTGGAACCCGAGTCCTGGGATTTCTTCTATTTTTTAAGTCCTGAAATCGAATTCTCGAAATCCAGAAATATTTGAAGAAAAATCCTAGGATTTCGGGACAACGATTTCGGGTATGTTTCTTTAATTTCGTCGGGATTTTCGGTTCTCGTCAACTTCAGCGCGCACAATAGAGTCAACCGTGCTTCGATTTCTCCACAATCCTGACTATGACTATATGGTGGCCTTCTCGGTCAGCCCTCTGCAGTAGCTACGTAAAAGTCTGTTCGGAGTTGTATGCTAGCTATCCTGAAGCGGTACGCAGACACCCAACAACAGAAGCCCGATTGTACGACCCCGGACACGAAGGAATAAACGTCGATTTCAAGAATAAACTGGACGAAGAAATCAAAACAGCAACGACAACTGTAAGCAGTGATGGCACGTGTAGGTCATATGCCAAAGACACAGAGTCTCTTCTTCGAAAAGACATTTCATGAGTGGAGGAGGCCACGATGACGATTGCCTAGTGCAACCACCACGCGTGCACAGATTTTATGTATCGGACCGACATCAACCATGCCAGTGGCAAATGAATTGTTAACTAGCTTGCCACCTTCTGGGTCATCTGCGCTCAGGCGTGTCATAAATTTCGTCCGTTCTCATCGTTTCGGCATTTCTGCCATTTATGAGAGCAATACAATGACTCCCTGGCGCGAATGTTTCGTTTGCTCTTTCTCCTCCGTATAGAACGAGTGCGCGGAAATAGTCTCATTCGTGGGAATGAGCATCCGTCTCCACTCCGCTTACGTCCCTGCGGCTGCGTGCTTGCTCTCTTTCGCTCTCACTCTTTCTCGACCCATGATATATGATGTATTTCACCATATAAAGCGGTAGCCCTAAGACTAGAAAGATACCGATAACGGCACAATGGCGTCTAATGAATCACCCACTAGCGACGATTCCTTACGTTGCGTTGTTTTACCTTCTTGGGATTGAACCCTGCGGCCGGTTGGAATGCAAGAGGTTTTTCCTTTATTTTCCCCTAGCAACTTGGCCGCTACTAGGTTAGCAACTATGTTGGCACAGTTCCCTGTGAAGTCGGCCCAGGAAACATGCCAACCCTCCTGTCCCTCTCTCCCTCCTGCTGTCCTCTGTCCTCAAATAGGCTGGAACAGACAGAAAAAGGAACAGATTGCTGTTAACTAAACGGTGGCGATGTTTTCGATTCATGCTGATACAAAGTGATGCATTATAGCGCAACGCATTCTCGATGCCGTGACTTGAGGCCAGCACTAATGACTGACAGCGAGCATGTGGGGGCGCTTTGCGAGCTTGGCCTGCCGATGTACAGCGGCGGGTAAAGAAGATGACGTTAGCGTTTAATACTGTTTTCGTCCACACGTCTTTCTCTACTCACATTACAGGCGTTGACATCAATACGTTCTGCTCACTAAAGGGTGCACACGTTTTACTGGGATGATAAGAACGACTTGAAATTGCATTACGAAAAGTGAGAGGGAGAGGAGGCACGCTGAATAACAATGGAGGCGAGAGTATGCTTGCACGGGAGAAATGACGTTGAGCGACCCCAGTGCGTGGAAAATGAGATTAAAGTCAATCATAAAAGGTGACGCACCAAAGACATTTAGAGCCTTATAAGTCCTCAATACCACCCTTCGCTCGTGTGGCACGATGTTATGACACTTGTCATGACGTTATCTAGATGTGAAATGTACTTGAATAAAGAAATAGATTATTCTGAGCAGCGTCGTAAAAGTTGGTTAGTTATGTCTGCTTCGTCGATTAGTTCATTCACAGAACGACGATGGTAGTTACCTCGGAATATACTTTATGTGTTACGCGTCACAAGACATAAACGCACTGTACAAGTGTTAATATTTTTTTCCTGGAACATGTGGCATGTGTGAGCTCTTCACACACGCCGTTTTGACGAACGAACATTGTTTTCGGACACTCACCCGGTGGGAGGAGTGGTTAGAAAGAATGCGTTGAATCTTCTGTATGATGGGTTTAAAAAGCGAGGTTACAGAACCCCAGTTGTTTGCTGCGGAAAATATCTCGATTTTGTGCAAGGCTCCAACAGAGCTTTGTTTTCTGCCTCTGAATTAAATATCTTGTCACCATGTTTCAGATGTAGTTTAAGATCACAAACAACGGCCACCAAAGCGCGAGCATTGATATTACAGCGATAAAGGCATGCAATCTGGCTCGTATCCAATACTGGCTTAGCCATTTCATCGTAAGCATAATATTTCTAGGTTTCTACGTGGCGAATTCTATCACGTCCTACCTGCCATACCCGCATTCGTTACGAAATCAGACGCTTGGTAATAAATAAAAATATCATATTTATGTGCATTGTTGATCGTTAAAGAGGAAGGAGATATAAACGGCAGCGAATTATCTACACATTCACATGAGTCCTCACATCCGTTTTCCTTCCGGTAACGTCATATTCTTAACTGGTTGTGATGTTGCTTTTGGCAGCATTTTCACATAGTCGTTTCGTCTCCTGAAAAGGACATCACCGCTTCTCTCTTTTACAGCTGAAAACCTAATTAAGTAAAACATATATAGAACCAGAGGTTTATTTTTTGTTTATATTTTGGTTTATATTTTTGGTTTATATTTTGTATTTTTGTTTATTTTCTCAGCCTCTGTACTGAATTCATCAATGTTACGGTCGGCTCTCTGTACCGCGGCGCAGGATTTAGTCTATGTGCACAGCATTTCGCTTTCCGAACAACTCTAATGATATCGTTCCTGTTAATAAAGGATCGGTACCACTTTGGCTATACCCTTAGATTTGCCGCAACGTTTATTCCATTCGTCTTTTTGTAGTGTTTTTCACGGTAGACGACCTGGGTAGAAGACCAAGCGAAGAGCTTTTGCTTCATCGCTCATACTTTTACTCATTACTGATACATAATTTTTCTGGCTTAACTGCAATACTTATATATATACCCCGAGAATTATCACAAATTCCGAGCCTTCCTTTGATATCTTTTCGACGAGATCTGATTTGTGACTCATGAAAGGCGTGCGGTAAAAAAATTTCACCGTTCAGCTCCGAAATACAAAACGCCTCACCGTCCCCTATGGCTTCCAATGCCTTCTGGCAAAAATCGAAACTACGGATCCGCTGCAGCAGACGACGCGAATCGTGGGAGAGGAGGGGCTGAATATCTTCCCGAGTCGCCTCAACGCGGAGCTAGCGTCGACTGAAGCCCGCTGTCGAGAATGCGAGCTCCGGCCCCGAAGTAGCAGTTGGCTGTTTTCCCTCTAGTCTGCGGTCTTCCTCCATTTTTGCCGACGTGCGCCATTTACCCAGCGTATCGTCTGCTTCAGAATCTCGCGAGCTTCGCTCGTGCAACTTGCGTGTGTGTGCGTGTGTGTGTGTGTATGTGTGCACCTGGTCACGCGATTGCTGGTTTTAGAAACTGACGTTTTCCGGTGGTCGTCTGCTGACCAGTCCTCGGCGGCGGTGGTACTTTTGAACAACTTGCAAGGCAGCGGACTGTAGAGATGCCGGTGAATCAGTGTCAGGTTGTCTGCCGCGAGTGAGCCAAAAGTGACAATGGAGGCATCAGGTGGGGGCCACCTCAAATTTGAGGTGACACAGGTGACAACGCCCGACTCTTTGGGAGGGCAGACATCAGCGACATTGTCCCCGTCGATCGGAGACCAGGACGCCGATCCTACGACCGTCAGGCTCATACCAGGTATATAGTGACCTCGTGTTTTTGCTTCCGGTGTCGTTGCCTCATTTCCTGAAACTGAATGACGCGATATGTAGTGCACCTGGCTGAGTAAGCGTCCTAAATCCAGCGCCAGTTTTGACATTTTTAGCAACAGATAACTGTTGTGGGTTATGCGTGGTTAACAACATATTCTGAACGTATGCTTGTAATATGCCGAATTTCCGAGTGATGTCTTCGATGATCGCGGCGCGTCCTGTGAACCACCTTTTCCATGTTACCTGTCCAATGTGAAAATGTAGAGGAAGTTCAGCTCAGTCTCTTCGTGCAGTGTCCGTGTTTCGAATTCTGTTACTTGCTTAGGTTGTGACTGGCGTTTCCTTGATTGGGAGGTGTCTAGATTTCCCGGTTTCGTTCACCGCTGTATAGATGTGACGTGCGTCTTCCGCGCTGCTCTGCAGATCTAGATTATCAGGATATTACTGAGCTTTCACTGACCATATCCCATAAATGGTGTCATCTCTTATTTTCAAGTTTGAGTACCTTGAGCTGCCGCATGTTTTGTGCGTTTTCATCATGACCTATGACACGCACAATGCAATAAGGAGTGTCTGGATAATTTGCTGCAACTTAGTATTAGTCTATTATCTAAA
This sequence comes from Ornithodoros moubata, assembly GCA_029532675.1. NCBI lineage: Eukaryota > Metazoa > Arthropoda > Arachnida > Ixodida > Argasidae > Ornithodoros > Ornithodoros moubata. The sequence goes on along the minus strand of JARGYV010080798.1, from coordinate 3,112 downwards.
AAATGATGGTTTTAGTGTTGTTCATCTTTTAAAAACGTTTGTATGACTTTTGTTACACCTATTGAATATATAAAGGTCTGTGGCAGCCGACCGTTCTACAGGTATGGTTATCATGACAGAGAATGCTTTCGCTTGCTAATATGCTTTTTGTTTTATTCTCTGGCCTATGACCTAATGATGATAGTACTGATCTGCCCGTTGGCATACATGTTTTACGCCGTTGCCGTCAAGCGAAGGTTTACTCTCTTGTCTTTTTACAAAAGTTAGCGCGTTATTGCGTTTCCTTATTTTCTACGTGGATGCATCCACATGAGCGCACTCATGACACTGTTTAGGTGTCTGACTTTGCATGCGTTCATAATGCTTCGGCCGCACCGGGTTTGTCTCCAATTTGCCACTTCGGAGGTTGGTTTCCAAAGCTGCGTTCTAGCAGTTGCTATGAATGGTAGGACAGGACCGCCCTGTGTGGTCGTGAAAGTATGGGACCTCGATCTAATTATCTTTCTTTGTTCGTCTATAGCTTTACACAAAGCGGTCGCAGTGAAAAAACCGTAAACGTGTCAGGGTAATGTGAATGGTAGATGAGTACGTAACCGTTAAGAATGTGCCACTTAAGTTCGCTGCACTGGGGCCACAAGAATATCTTCCAGCTCCTTACAAATGCACTTCACGAAAAAAAAAAAAAGGAGAAGAAACAGACGTATAACGACGGAGTCAGGGTCTGCTTTTACTGTCCCTCGCTGTCAGCATTGCTCCTTGTTGCTCCATAATTTCCGTAGGTAACTCCCACTGCACCAATACGTACTTTTTCATTCCCGTCCAGAACCTAGTTAACGAGTATTGAACGGTATTGTAATTATGTTGATATAGTTGCGCTCGAGATATGAGTCCGTGTAGCACAAAATATATAGTACGATACAGTTTCTTTAAACAAGGGACGCTTTCAATTTGCTAACTTCTCTTCGTTACGAAATTCACGTTCACGCTTTTTGCAGTCATGCTCGTGTTGAACGCGTCCTAAGAGCTTCACACTGAAGGTTCCTAAGCCGAGTTTGATCTCCCTCGTTGTAGGTAGTTCTGAGGGCTATTAAAGATCCGAAGAATTGGGCCTTACAGCCTGTCGCTCCTTGAGCACCTTTTCCCCTTTCCACTCGTCCTGTCTTGATTGATATCATCGGACACGTGTAAGGACATAGATCAAACACATCAGTGATAATTTCACTTTTGCAGACGACGTTTTTTAGCATTACAGATTCATGAAACACGTGTTCGGTGCTCATTTCCTCGAGTGCTTGCTAACATACCCAGGAGCCTATCCTACAGAGGTGCTTTTTCCTTTCTTTAATATCCATATCGTTAGGCGCGGGGGCGGCAACGCAGCCCGACGCTGCTTCTAGGGCAGTGTGTGACTGCTATCTTTAGCTGTCCTCGGCTTTCTGAAGCATCCAGCGCTTTCAAGCGTCTGACCTTGTGCTCCGAGCGCTGGGTGCTAATACCGAGCGGCTGTGACTCTCTTGGAAACTCTTTCATATTGACTGGCTGTTTTTTTTTTTTTTAAACTGTAAAACCGAAAAGTTCAATAAGAGCAGATTTTTTCGCTCGCACGATGTCAGAAACCATTTTCCAGCCTTTCGCTATGTTTTGCTAGTATCCCCGCCTGCGACCAGCACTCTGTGCCACTGTTTGAATCGAGAACGACGTCAACAACAGCAGTGTCAGCATATTTCCACATGACTGGCGGTTTTGGACGTGATCTGTGCACTGTACGTGGGAGCAGTTGGACCTGTCGTTCGATGCTGCATTTAGTATTATTATTGTTGTTGTTGTTCCATATCAGTTGAGGTTATTGTTGCAATAAAAATGCTGGAAGACCTGAAAGACGAGAGTCCTTCAGTCCTTCAGAAGCATATTTTTAGTTCAGCATAAATTTTGGTGCAGTTGGCCAGCCGACTCGTCTTACCGCTCGTGCGTTCTCCCCTTCGTGCGCGTTATAAGATCCTTTGCTTGTTTGTTTCTCTTGTGTGTGTCAGCAGCGTTACAGGCAAAATTAGTAAGCTTCGTTGGTGGCAGTGGGACCTGAATCTGAATGGCGTTGAAACTGCAGCGCAGAATATCGAACATTATTGTGCCGTGTGCTGCTTCTGGTCAGGACGTGTGTAGTAGCCATCGAAAATCGGGGACCTCATCACCGAAAGTTTCGTCATATAGGACCCGTCAATAAAACATGTGGGGCTGGTAGAACACGGCGTGACACCAAGGCTTGAAGTTGTCCAGTCACACTGTGCCAACGCGGTTACATGACTGGACGAATATCTCGACACGCATCGACCCTGATCTGGAAGCATTCATGGCAATGCCTTTCGATGCCGTCCATCGTAAACGCCATGCAACGTGAGACCTGATTTTTCGCGGCGCTTGTTTACGAGTTTCTCACGCTGAGAGCAGGGCAGAACATGAGCGTCATATGTGAGTGAGTGAGCATTCTTGAAGCATGTTGCACAGGTGGAGGACGAAAAAGAAGAAGAATGATGACGCATTTCGTAAACCGCTTCAAGAAACTCGAGTGCTTGCCTTGTGATGCTGTTCTGAGTGTTATGAAATAATTTGGGGGTTTGATTAGATTGATGGACGGCGGTGAGGAAAATTGCGGATAACGACCATTGGGTAGTCTCGGCTAATTGCGTCGTATCCCGAAAGAATTTCATCATAAAAGAAGCCTGAACTTGGAAGCGAAGAGAGCGAAGAGAAAGGACAACACGCCAGAGCCTTCTTCCAATGAAGAACTCAGGTCGCTTAATCACATATCGTGGTACAAGTACAATACTGGGCAGACGTTCCGAAGTCACGGGACACAAAAAGATACAGGGCACATACTGCACTCTTCTCACCGAGCCAGCCGCACGAAGTGGACCCGACCGGTTGCCCCCGGCGTTGCTAGAGGTTGGGGCTTTTGTCAGGTCAAACAATTCACTTCAAGTATAAAAAGAAGTTTATCTTGGGCTTCAAAAGAGTGTCCACATCTGCGGTTACCAGTGCAGTGTGTAGGACGCGGTTGACTGGGATGAAAGACCGTTCGCCTCGCCATACAGGTTCTAGATTCCTAACGTACTAC
>JARGYV010080796.1:0-13762 GCA_029532675.1 Ornithodoros moubata | reverse complement strand
GTAAAAAAAATTACTGCAGTCAGCAGCATTAGTAAAAAAGAAACAAAAAAACTTTGTGCTGACTATCAGACACTGTTAGTCTGTCATGTTGTAATTATCACAGTTGGTATTATAGATCTGCATCACTTTTTTAGAGATGGAAAATTGGAGCTGACTGTGAGTGAGACAGCCAAYTGTTATGCAATGTACTTCATGGACAAATGTGTTTCCACTCGATAAAAGTTAAAACATATAAGCCTTAGATGTGTAGAGACTGGGGCTGGATACGTTGCTCTTTTTCTAAACTCTTTTCAGGAGGGCTTTACATTTGAGATATGTCTGTCATATGCCCTGCATCCCGTTGTGCTTGGTCAAGAGATTCTGGCATTAAATTGACATCTGCATTATTTTATTTCCAGAATTTGTATGTGGATCATGTACCATCTCTGATTAATGATGCCATCTCAGTCCATTAATGGTGTAAGCTTCAGTGATGATACAGCTGTTTAATGACTAAAAAGTCAAGCATTTATGATTGTCCATTGGGCTAGCTGCAAGTGCACATTTATTTCATTCTGTTTACTGGCTAGAAAGAACATTACGAGGTAAGTTTTCCAGTTTAAACTGCTTTTGTCGAGACCAAATCATTTCTTTTCATTCAGATGTCCTACCTCACATGAACTACAATGGCTATGAGCATCTCAAGCTCGCATAATCATGCCGTTTTTCTTCATGCATGATGTCTTCTATGGGAGTCTGTTTATTGGCAGCCTTGACGACATCCTCTCTGCGTACATTACTGTCTTCATGCATCTAAGTATGAAGAGAGCACATTCCTGCTAGATGCACATCAGATTTTGTGCCGATGTTGGGTATAAACGTGTGGAGCTTTTTTAAGTGTGACGCAGCATTGTTGCGCTTAAACCAGACAACTGCTTTACAGACTGGTGACCTGTAAAGAAAAGAAAGCTCTTACTGTTTAAATTGCACATTATAATTTCAGTCGTATGTAAGCTTGTTCTAGCTTTATGGCAAACAAGGATGACCTCGTTCTATTGCCTATGTTCTCGGTGGCATCAGAAGGAATGAAAGTAATGACTGCATTCTTGTCACGGGTCCTGGGTTGGCTGTTCCTTTCTTTGTCCGCTCAATAGAAAGCATTCGGCTCTCCTGTAGTTGTCTTGCAACATAAAGCCACAAATTATTACTTTTTTTGTGAATGCACTGGAATATTGCACTGTTTTTGTTACAGCTTGTTAAGTCCCACTTGTTCCCATTTTCAATGCACATGGTGCACACGACTATCCTTTATCGAGATTATATTTGTCCCACCCAAACTTTGTACGTTTGGCTTGGAATACGACCTGTATATTCATTGTATCATATAAAGAAAACTAAAGTACTAAAATAAAAAATTTCTAACCATATACATCTATGCAAAATTATGGAAATTTTTCCCTTGATTCTTGTTAACGTATGCAAGCCACTGATAATGGAAAAGGCTCCAAACAGTGATGCAGTATGGGTGTGTGTGGGGCATGATATACTTGTGATGTCTGTAGTTTTACTTGTTGTATTCTGTATAGTTGTGCAGGTTTGTCAACATTTTCAATCAAGTGCGAATTCTGTACTTTGATTGCAGTGTCCATCTTTTTACATTGTGTTTGCACCAGGCTATGTAAAAAGTTCCAAGTTGTTTGTGTGTAATGCACCTGAGTATTTATTAAATCTCTGCTCTTGTTCTGCCGGTCCTGATGTGGACCTATGGAGCCAATAGTTATATTGGATTTTTACATTGGGCTGTCTCCGCCCCTTTTTTCTGTTTTCTTTTTTAATTCTACAAATGACCTGCCGGTGGCAAATAAGTGTCACGTGAAACAAAATGTGGGAGAAAGAATGTGGAAATGCGCAGAGAAACAAAATGTGGGGGGATTGTACGAAGCTATCAGGTAAATATCACTGGGACGAGAATATGGTCACAAATGATATGGCCACGCGGGGATCCTTTCCGAGTGTGGGCAAAAGTACAATTGTAAGAGCCCTGTGACACGATTGTTCCCGGTACAAGTCGCTTCCTTATGATTTCTATGACCGATCCCTTTTCTCGCACAGGCTATTTTTCTCTATTTGGTTCAGGACAACGACTTCCCGGTATTTGTTCAGCAGGTTCTGCTTCCTGCACTCTTAGAGGAAGCAAAAAAAAACAAAAAAAAAAAAACGATCGGGTGGATGTTTTACTGCATACATACAGCGTGCATTGGTACACTCTGTACAGAGTTATCTCCACTAACTTTCTTGTGTTCTTGCTGTTGTAGAGAATTTTCTTTTTAAATAGCACGAGCTGACGCGCCTATGCGCGCACTTGTTTGCACGTGCATGCGAATGGAGAAAAAGAGAAAAAAGTATCTAGATGGCGCAAGCAGAATGCTGATTAATATGGCGGCTGAAGACAAGTATGCCGAGGTATGTGAGCTGGATTTTACCAGATAGTTGTGATTTCTCGGCTGCTATTGTAGCTGGGTAGGCTCAGTGGACTCTGGGGACCTCGTTTTGCTTCTCGTGGACAGCATCGCCCAGTTTCAAGGATCAACCAGATAAAATGAGCAGCATGGTACTCCACCGTATGCCGGTAGGCTTAGTGTATTCAGAATTCGAACGGCGAAATATTGAGTGGAGCGCTTACAGGCAGCTGTAGCCATCTCATTGTTTTTTTATGAATCATTGTTTGCTTTCGTACTTGATTACTCTAATTTTCAGTCTCTAGGAAGGTACAGGCTTTCCAAATTTAATGCCTAAATCATTGATTGTTTTCGAGTTAGTCGCACGTTACACGATTCACTGTGATGAGTTTTTGGAGCAGTTGGGTGCTAATTTTGAACCGAGTTGCGTAGGGTTGTTGAAGGTAAGTTTGCTTGCTTGCTTTGCTGTCGTATTTGACGAGTGCTGACCTGACTCCTTGAAGTATCCGCACTGATTCCGTTTTGCGCATGGAGCCGGTTGAGGTTCAGTGCTCTTTCTGTGTATGACGAATTCCGAGTGACAATCACGAACCTTGTATACAGCCAGACTTTTGGCGTTTTGATGGGTTCTACTGTAGGTTTTCGTCTCACGAACTGTTCCAGGGTTCCCAGTGCTACGTAACTCCTACTTTGAATGACGTCTGCTTGGCAGTAACCTAGATTTCTGACACTTTTGCAGTCTCATGCGGAACAGTTTCGTTCTATTGCGGGTCGGCTGAAGCAAATAGTACTAGGCATGTCAGCAGTTTCTTAGAATCTAAGATTTTTTTTTTTGCGAAAAGAATTGACTATTCGCACCTTGTGTCGGTTTTTGATAGTTCAGTAAACTGTTTTTGTAAGGTACTTTCTCCTATGACTTGTATGGTCAGGAGAAGTCTAGAAATTTTGTTAGGGTTATAAGTGATGTTGAAATATGTGACTAGTTTGCTTGTTTGCTTTCATGTACAGAGCAACAAAGCAGATGTATCCGATGAACAACAGAAAGAAGCAATGGATGCGTTGTCCAATGAAATACTGATAAAGCATCCCCTGCAACATCGATGGAGCTTGTGGTTCTACAAAAATGATAAGAACAGGACTTGGGAGGAAAACCTGCTGGAGATCACCTCTTTTGACACAGTGGAGGACTTTTGGGCCCTCTACAATCACATTGAAGTAGCAAGCAAGCTGCCACTTGGTTGTGACTACTGTCTTTTTAAGGTATTTGTCTACATTTTTTTAGGATCCTGCCATGAAAGGCACTCTGGAATGAAACCGACATACTACTTTGAGCCAGGTTTACAAGTGTTGCAGACATGAAAGACTTTATTTTTATTTCAGCACGGAATCAAGCCCATGTGGGAAGATACACGGAACAAAGCTGGTGGCCGTTGGCTGTTCAACCTCAACAAAAATCAGCGGACAACAGACCTTGACAACTACTGGCTTGAGATTGTAAGTGAGGTGGCTTCAATGGCATTCTTGAAGCAAAATTTTAGCATCTCATTACTTTCTTGACTTGGTGAGCATATTGTCAACTGAAACTGTGTGTCTGTTCAAGCTGTATTGGATAATCGTAATAGATGTGATTAATGCAGAAAGGCACTTAACTAAAATTCATGGCATTTATGGTTTGGACTAATATTTATTATTTAGGTTATGGCTTGATATCACACTGCCATCATGCATGAAAAAGACTGAAAACACCATGGTCAAAGTTCAAGTCTAGCGGCAAAGGTTGTGAGCATACTGAGGGAGTTTACTCACCCTTCTTTGTTTCAGCTGCTATGCCTGATTGGTGAGGGTTTTGACGAGTTCAGTGAGGACGTTTGTGGAGCAGTTGTCCAAATCCGCACAAAGTTGGACAAGATTGCTGTCTGGACAGCAGACGTACGGCGTGGGGAGGCCAATATCAAAATTGGGTACACTACCATCTCTTGCCTGACCCTATGTGTGGTGAAACTGATTATGTTTATATCTCAACAGGAAGACCTTGAAGGAACGGTTAAGCATGCATCCTAGGGTGATAGTTCCATTTCAGGTACGTTTTTGGTCCTTCCCTAGTGCAGTGCTTTTGGTAAGCCACAGATACAACTTTGTTTCTTCCTCTTGTACAGGCTCACACAGACACTCAGCAGAAACAAGGATCAACAGCGAAGGCTAGATATCAAGTATAATGGAATAGGCAAACTGAATCTGGAGACAAAGGGGTGGGGAGAAAACTAATTCTATGCAAGGGAAATAGCGTTGGACTGGAACAACCGGTGTTTGACCCCTCTCCTTGACCTTGTATAAAGTAACGCCTGAGGGATTCTGCTTCAACCTCGTCCCAGTTGTTCCACAAAAATTATTCAGCATCGCTCTTCAAGAAGCCGACAGTCATGAACTCGAAATTTCTTTCTTTCTCTAATGATGACTTATTTCTTGACATACCGGCTATGGAAGAAAAAAAACTCAGTGCGCCTGTTTGTTTTGTTTACGTGAGTGCAAGATGTGCAGATTCGGCGCTTTTTTTGTCATGGCATGAAACATGATTTGAGTTTTCATTTGTTTTCTTTCTTCCAGGTATTTCTCAGAGTTGTATGTTTGGGTATTTAATATAAAATTTTTGTGTAAATGTTTTCGTGCAAGTAAATGTGCTTATTTTGGAGCAGTTCTGGAAATCTTTGCATGCTTTTCCACTAAAAAAAAAAAAAATCAAATTTCGCGCCTGTCATGGCGCCGCGGTCGCAGCGATGCTACAGGTGGCTCTGGAAATCCTGTGAATTTGTGTTCTGAAAAATATAAACTCGTTGCGAAAATTGTGAAGTTAGTTTTTGTGGCAGATAATGACACAAGGCGGACATGATACATAGCATTGCAGTGCCACCACCATGGTTTCGTCAAAGTGTCATGGCGGCGTCCACTGTTGGTGGGTTGAGTTCAAGTGATGTAACATCTACTGGCCCTGTCAGCACGCGAACGGGCGCGAATGAGGACCGATATCCTGTTCCTTTGGTGTGCAGCGAATATCATCGTCGAGCGAAACGATACAAGTCAAGTAAATGCATATTTTCTACAGTTTTCAGCAGTGTGCAGTCTACTTCCAACGGAAGCTTGGCCCTGCATCAACTTCGTGCGAATACTTTTACAGGATAACACATAGATAACGTAGATAGGATACACGTAGAGACAGCAGATACATGTGTGTGATAGCGTTGCTAGCGAACATTGTTTGGAGTCGACGCAAACTTTTAACATAGCTGTCCCGTACTTCCGAGCCAATATATATGCGTGTTTGAATCAAGTCTTATTTTTGCATGTTGCGTCAAAAGTAAATTTGGAATGCACATGCCGTACACATGCTAATTACGAAGTGAAATGTGTTTTGTTATACTGTCACGTCCAGCCGACACTCCCATGTTCACCCTACCATGCATGTGGAGAACTACGCCATATCAGACTAGTTCAAGTTAGCTATGAAAGTGACATAATTCACATTGATTGTATGCGAAAATATAGTTGGAGCAGTTCTGTATGGTAGTAATGGAAACAATATTTTTATTTTCGTTGGCAGCTAATGCCAGGAGTGTGTATCTATTTAAATGTTGTGGTACATGAATCGGCAGACGCTGTCTGAGCGAGTGTTGTGATTTTAGAAATATTGTGACTTTATGTTCCAGCTGTTGTCAAGTGTGTATATTACTTCAATAGGAACATGTCGATCGTGGTATTCGTGAACCACACGCAACACTCCCGCCTCTTTTGTTGTCTGCAGCAAGTGGCGCAGTTGTAACTTCCGGTGCGGACGACAAGGCCCAACGGATGCTAATCGCTGTCCCATGTAGCCAAACAATATTTTCATTATTGTGCTGATCTCTGGACATGTCTGTTTTGCTATTTAATCACAAAGTGAGGAGCAGTAAATCAGCGTACTTGCGATCTGTTGCATAATTACGACCTGTGTTTCTTAAACAAAATTCCAATGGGTTTTACCTGTGCTACCATTGAAGGTGGTTTTTTGTGCGTGAAAGTTTCATCTCTCTGGGTAGTCACCATCCTAGCGTTCTTCGCGGCGTTCAAGTAGGGGAGTAGTAGTGGGAAAAGTCGCCGCTGGGTTTATCGATTGTGAACAGAAAGGATGACCGCCATGTTCGTGTGAGTCGCGCAACGCAGCTTGCATGCCAGCGTCCGGCGACAACGCGAAATTTCGACCGGGAATCAACGCCCGAGTGCTAGAGGCCGACGCTTTACTCCAGTATCCTTTCTACATTTTCTAGTTCGAGATGCTGTCCTGTCTAGAGATTGCTGGCGCATCGCCATATCGTGCGACACAGACCAGTAGTTTTCACACACAAAAAAGTTAAAGGAGTTCATTGTTTGAACCTAACTATATGGCGTCATTTTACTGTGCAGTGTTCTAAAGTATTGGCGCTTAAATACACACTGCTAAAAAGATAAATGTGGTTAAGCAAATACAAGTGTTTGCTGTGGTGAACTCTAGTTGTAAATCGCTTGTCGTATCCATCATATTTTAAGTCTTGCAAAATTAAAGACCTGTGCACTGACAAAAATCTAAAACTTGGGCGGAGATTAAGGTGTCGCTGAACGATTTTGTGTGCGAATGTGTTGTTGCATTGGCTTGACTGCTTCTTAGACAGCCAATGGCAAAGGACACCATCTACCTGTGCAACTTCAGAGTGTCTGTTGATGGAGAATGGCTGTGTCTGAAGGAGCTTGCTGATGTTCAGTTTGAAGCTCAGAAGTCTACGCAAAATGAGAATTCCCAGTCTCTAGCGATTCTTCCCAGCAATTTCGATGGTCTGTCTACTTTACACTAGGAAAATAAATTTTTTCTTCTGTAGTGTGCATAGCAACTCACCTATTTGTGACTTTGATCACATATATCACTGGTTGTGGCACTTTGTTCATACTGACTTGGCTTTGGACTTTTGTTGCAATGTGTGATCCTGTTCGAAGCTATTACTGTTGTAACTGATCATGCTTATGCTTTGAAATGTGTCGAAACTTCGAGGATTTTTTTTTCCCCTTAGCTCTGGAGTGTATATTGTAAAATAATTGGTCTCTGCACTTCACTCTAGATCGAGACCCTGTGGCAATTGAGCGGTCGAACTTGGTTAACCTGACAAAATTGGTTGTCAAAGAACTCATAGAGTCCTCTCTGAAGTATGGACGCATGCTTGATTCAGATCATCCACCACTTCAGCATTTCTTTATACTCCTAGAGCACGTTCTCAGGCACGGCTTGAAACGTAAGTCGGCCATGTTTACCATTGCTATCATAAGCAGCTATTGTATGATGTTTACTCAGTGAAGGTGACAAGAATTAAACATTGTGCTCTGTTGTACAGCAAAAAAAGGCCTCTTGGGACCAAAGAAAGAGCTCTGGAATGTCCTTGAAGGAGTTGAGAAATTTGTTCCAGAGGCGGCAGATATTACGGCCAGTGTTCGTGACCTGCCCACTGTAAAGTACGTATAATTAATGGACAAGCCATGAACTAGTCATTTTGTGCCAGTGTGTTGCAAGAGACATTACTACAGCGATTTTTTATTACAGTTTACATGTTCATATTACATGTTAAGAATTGGAGGCAGAGAGTATCTTACTGGCATATCAATGGTATTCAAATGGAAGACACGACTAAGTGCAAGACATCCATGTATACTTAACAGAATTTGAATGATAACCTCAATATTCGCATAATGCAAGCCTTAAATAAGAACTTAAAGTAAGTTTTGTCTGACTGTGTTAGCCATCAAGGTTAAGTGAGTCTCTGAGTGTAGCCTTAATTGCACTTACTAGCTTTAACTGCATGCACATTTGATTTTGAAGGAGTCAGTTGGGAAGGGCTCGTGCCTGGTTAAGGTTGGCACTGATGCAGAAGAAGCTGGCAGATTACTTTCGCCTTGTCATTGAAAAGAAAGAAGAGCTTCTACGGTACACAATTTCTTTTCTCCATGTCTCTTGTCTCCATTTCGTGCTTGACAGAATACTTTTTACCATTCCAGTGACTTTTATGAGGAAGATGCACTCATTTTATCGGAAGAAGCCGTCGTCATCGGAGGCCTTTTGGTTGGGCTGAATGTCATTGATTGTAATCTGTGCGTGAAGGAGGAAGACTTAGATTCTCAGGTTCGTGCAATTTTTTGTTCTCATTAACATTTTGTATAATGTGAAAGATACTGGCACACTGTGCTGAAGTGATTGTAAATACGCTTTTAAAATTGGATGCTGTTTAAAACATTTTCAAATGAGGGTAACGTAAATGAAATACTGTACAATCTTTTATTTCTACAAACCTCTTAATTTTCGCAGAAGTCTCGAAGAAAATAATTCTCTAATTCTGAGAGCATGCCAGCATGCATATCGTCAGTTTTCAGGGCATTATCTAAAACATGGTATATTCGATTCCAATTAGTTCTGTGTAGTGTATGACATGGAAGGGTTTTACAGTAACTGCTGTGTCACCTGTTTTGTTTTCTACAGAATGTAAATGCTCAGAATTACTTATCTTGGTTGCACATTTGGTTTTCAGCAAGGTGTCATCGACTTTGGGTTATACCTCAGGGATAACTCTCATGTGGAATGCTCAGGGGAAGGGTAAGTTCACTCTGATGAACATAATTTTGTACATCAAAATTATTTTGTTTCTTGCAAAAAACATAATTTATGGTTTCGACGTCTAGGGTGGAGCAAGCAAGCATGACTGCGGTGTTGGATCAAAAGAATTACATAGAAGAGCTCAACCGGCATCTCAAGTAAGAACATCTTTAGATGTAGAAACTACTGCTTTCACAGTTTAGTGGCAGTGCCTCAATAGAAGTGTCGCAAACTGAGCCCATGACAGATACCGCACACATGCACGCCATTCACTTAGGGGTATACGGTCTGGACATCACATTACTTTACATTACATCACATTACTTTTCCTTAATCTGTTTTGGCAATTACGGCACTTAGAAAATTGCTTCTTTTTCCCTCAGTATTCTGGGGTGCAGTACAACATGACTGCGGTACAAAGGGATGTATTTACCCCATTGTCACAACCTGTTTAAGCATTCCTTTCATGCAGTCTTGTTGCTAAATCATCATCCTCTGAAGATTAATTTCCTGTTTAGCGCAACTGTGACAAACTTGCAACAAAAAGTAGAGCAACTACAGACAACCAATGCACTCATGAAGGAAGACATGGCCATTGCTAAAAATCAGCTTCTGGCCCTTGAAGAAGAAAATGCAGTCCTGCGGATGCATCAAAACACTGTTGTGGAGGAACACCAAAGGAAACTCCAGGTGAGTGGCATTAACGAACAAGAGTGTCTTTATCCAGATATTTGTTTGTTTCTTGTTCTGCTTAGAATGTCAAAGCAGACATGAACCTTGAGCGGGAAACACTGCAAGCCAATCAGGCAGGGCTGGACTCTCTCTATACAGAAGTGCGAAGACAGCTGGCTGAAGAGGTGGACAGGAGACAGGTACTGCCTTGCTACTCCTCTTGAGCTTTTTATTTATTGAAGTTCTCTATTTGCTTTTGGTACTTGCAGGAGGCTGAAATGGCACTGAAGCTGCTTGAGAAAGACATTCATGAAAAGCAAGATACAATTGTATCACTTCGGAGGCAGCTGGAAGACATCAAAGCCATTAACATTCAGATGTACAACAAGTTGCAGGTGTCACATTGCTTTATGCTATTCTGTAAACACTACATTTCTTACTTGGGACGAAGCTTACTACGAAGCATTTTTACCTTTTACCTTGCAGGGATGCGAATCAACACTAAGGGCAAAGGTGGACCAAATAGCCAAAATGGAACAGAAAATAACACAGCTCACCAGCAGTGTTAAGGATGCAGAATTGAAGTAAGGACTGCCCAGAATCTCCAGATTTTCTGTACATTGTCTAGCTGTAGATAACACACCTTGTATTTGCTACTTGCAATGCATTTTCTTCTATCAATTTTTTTGCACGTAAATAATCTATTAGTGGAGTTATTGAAAATGAGGCAGTTAATAAGGCAAAGCTCGATTATGACGTTTGATTATTGAAACGAGTGTGTTGGTGGATGAGGCTATGAACACAGAAACATACCCAATGCTAGACCTCTCACTCTAGAGCGCCGTATTGAAAGGCAAAGGTAGAGAAAGGTCCCAATCATCCCTGAGTGAAAGAAGGATTCATTCGATATCGGGTAATTATGCCTATGGAGTTTTGAAGCCTTGACACAGTTGGAGCTATTTTGAGTCTGAGATCCACTTACAGTATTCCTTTTGTTACTTACTTACTTTATTTATTGGTACCCTGATGAGCGACGTTACAGAGGCGAGTGGTGATTTCTGATGGTGTCTGAAAATGAGCGGGGTTTGTGCTGAACAAAGATTTTGGGAGGCAGTTCCAACCTGTAGATGTTTTTGGTAAGGATCAGTTAAGCAGTGAGTCAGTAGAACACTGGGGAATCTCAGCCTTGAAGATTGGATTATCTCTTAACGAAACGTAAGTTAGAGGTATTGTCAGGTATTTTTCGACATAGTTCTAGGGGGTCTTGGAGCTAGTAATGATTTCATTGATGTCACGCTGGTAATACGGTTATAACTGGTCGAGAAGAAGCAAGTAGTGGTTCTGGACACTCATTAAGAGATTGATGTGATTAATGTGGCCAGGGTTCCAAACAGCAGCTTTTTTTTTTAGTTGACTTTTTACGAGCAAGCGTTGGAAGCGGCTTCAGTTTAGCTTTCATGTTGTGGAGTGCATTTAAAGGGTAGCAGCCGCAATGTCATTTGCACTTACTACTCCGCTTACCTGCAGCACTTAATATTGAGATGTATCCAGAAACTAGAAAAGAAGGGTAACAGATATTTTTCATAGTTTTCGGTTGGAGAGCGTTCTGTTTCCTGTCACATAAGTGTCAGCTAAAAAACTGCATATAGACAGTACATTCAAAATTTGAGGCTCATGTTGTTTTTTTTAACCCTATGTGCACAAGACATTTGTAACTTCACATAAGGGCTGTTTACCATTGTCAAGTTTGGTGGTTTGCTTTCCAATTAGAAACTTGTACTACGAGGGCATTGCATCCTCACTGTGGAATCTCTTTTTAAGCACCTCTTCCAGGAAAGGAATTTGTGCTATTTTCTGAAGAGTAAGTGTAAGAGTACATAGGGAATATTTTTGTGTGACGATGCCAGCACATGTTTTTATGCTCTGTGTACAGTCTTGTCTGCCCAGGAAAAACTAGGAAAACTGTCACGCACGGTTGTAACTCATAACATGTTGATACTGCAGCTGGTTGTCTGGAATTAACCTGTGTGTGGATTTAGTCGTAGCATGGGGTCGCTTGCAGAACAAGCTTTGACAAGATACAGCCTTCCCTGTACGTGAATGAAAATAAAACACGAAACCAAAACTGTTATTGTGTGTTTGATGTCGTATCTGCATTCTTGTCACTGGCATTTTGCGTTTGCTTGTTTGTTAACTTGGTATTCGAGTTCTTGTTTTCTGTGTTGTACATTGCTGCATAATGCGACTACAAACATATTCATCCAAATTATGATCTCCTGTTTTTTCATTTGTAGCACCTACAATCATGTGCTCAGTTCATGTTTCAGTGCTGTCGTTAGCAACTAGCTATGAGGAATCATCTTTGATGGCACCTGGAACAGTGTCTGGCAGTTGGTCAGGAAAATAGCAAATCAGCATATTCTCTGCATTAGGAAGGAAGCTGTCTATCTGCAGCTTGACCATGTTGTTGCTGGAGTCTTGCATAGATCCTTCCCACTTTAGGTTGTTACCAAAGGCAAACATTGACACGAAAAGGCAGCTGATGACAATTTCTTTCTTGGGGATCTGTAAGGTCATGAAATTTTGTTGACTTGCATCAATCATAGCAATAGTATAGCAAAAATTTGTGAAAAAAGGTTTTGTTGTATTTAGATATAAATGGAGTGATATTTATTTATTTGTGTCTGCCAACAGCTACAGCCTAAACACCTTGGAGATCGATGAACACAATGTACAATTACTTAGTTATCTTCACTAATTGAACATTGCTAGCAATATTCAACCCGAAATTCAAAGGTTTTTCGTTGGTAGAGTATAGGTCATTTTACTAACAAAGCTGTTCATACACAATGCTTGTCTTCTTGTTTATGCCGTTCATTAAATATTGCTTTAAATTACCACAGGGAATTTCCCATAAAATTCAATTTGGACATGACAGTTTAAAGGTGTGTTGGTTCTGTACTTTTAGAGCTCAAACAATAGAGAAACAAAAGCAAGCCTTTGAAGAGACAACACGAAGCCTTGGACAACAGCTGGTTGAAAGGGACCAAAAGAGGTATATACGACAACTTGTGACATGTCAGGTCATAAAAAGTTTCATTTACTTAACTCACACACTTATGGTGGCCAAAAGCTATACAAAGAGGTGGTCTTGCTTTTGTGATAATCCTTTTTGAAACTCTGTGCGAATCTTTACTGTGCCACTTATACAACTTTTTGGTGACAAAACGTTTTCAATAAAGCTTTGTCAGTAGATATTGGCTGTTTTTGGTAAATACTAAAAGATGGTCGTGACACACATTCAATTATGGTTCAGGAGGATTTTTTATTTCTAAGATACGCAGTTATATGCGTATTAGCTTGACAGTCCCATAGATATGGAACTTTTGCTGACTTGCGTATTTGCAGGTCTATAGTGGAGTCTGACATGAAGATTGAACGGGAGTGGAGGGTGTCGTTACAAGACTCTGTGTCGGAGAAGCAGGAAGAAATTATCAAACTTCATCACGAGCTAGAAGCCTTTCAGAACATGGCTCAGGTGAGGTATTCCTATTTTTCTTCTAATTTTCCTAATTTGCTTTATCAAATATAATATCAGTAGCCATGAAGCAGACATGGAAAACAGGAAGAATTATGTGCCCCCTCCTTTTTCGTAACTTTTGTGGATGTACATTGGATATAAGAATGACACATGTTGCACCATGATGCTGAGCTCTTCTGCTTCTGCAGGATCATGATAAGCTTCGAGTGGAGTTTAGTGAGCTGGAGCGGAAGTGCGCTGAATACGAACTAACCTTGGAAGAACTTGGATCACAACTAAGCGAGTGAGTGAAAAGTGTTCCTATAAATCTTTATTTATCTACTGAGAGTAGTTTGTTTTCGGGCCCGCAGACGCGAAAGACGCCCGAAAAGAAACAAAACAAAGAAAAAGGCATGGTTTTTCGGCAAGGGACTGTAGAGCAACGGTTTGGCCGATTTTGATTCTGAAAACGGCAATGGCATCAGGGGAACA
>JARGYV010080788.1:0-10708 GCA_029532675.1 Ornithodoros moubata | reverse complement strand
CAGCAGCGGCGGCGGCATGCTTGGCTGGCCGACCCATTATCGCCATAATACGTGCGCACACATACACGAGCGACCTCCACAAAGACGTGAGCGGTGTGAATTTCACGTTTATCTCTCCTTAATGGGCTCATGTGTGTCCGCCAATATGGCTCCGAGGCGAGCGGGCCAATATGAAACACGTCTGCAGCGAGCATTTCGCCGTGCATACCGCCAGCCTTGGCGTCACAGTTTAAGCAACGAGCGAGAGACGAATTGACTCTTTGAGGTTGCTGTCTCCGGCCCATGTTTACTCGCGCTCTTAACGTTGAGTAACGGCGAGGCTTCCACGGTGATGCCATTTGAATACTGGTTGCGAGCCTGTACCACATCCCTTTATACTTGTTTCGTTCTTTTCTCTTGTACTGTATCGGCCGAGCATTTGCATGCTTCCCCTGCGCACGACCGGTTCTCATCTCAATCCTTCGGGCAACAGTAATGAGGTACGACCATATAATGTCCCTTATTATGCAATGAAGAAAAAGAAATGTCGTATCGTGAATTATCGACTCCTCGCGGCTGCCGACGGGGAATAACTATTATTCCTCCGGCTAAACAAAAACATATTAGTCCGGTTAAAAAAAGAAAACAAATAAGGGCACTGGCGATAGTTGGCGGGACGCTAGCCAAGTTATATGCGCCGGACGACAGAAAAGAACCAAGAATTTATGTATTATTTCGGAGCCATTGTAGCATTTATCGTGTATTATTCAATCTGTCGGCTGAAAAAAAAAAAAGAAAAACTTCTGAGCTGCTACTTTGCCTGAGAGTTATTGACTGTACAATTACCCGATGGCCAAGTCCATTTTTTTGCGACGCCTTGATTAAGCAATTAGGAAACGTCCGAGAGCGAACACATAGCGGGAAGCAGAATACTAGAGGTAGCGAAATGCAATCACCGCTCCCGGCACGGGTGGAGAAACACAAACGGCGTTTAAATTTATTGCCCACCATCTAATGAGGCCATTGAAAAGATGTCGTACGACAGTCGACACGTCTATCCTTTCCGCAAAGACATCCTTCATTGCTCACGGCACTGTATATATATGTGGCCAGTTTGGCAGCTATGTCTTCTCTGCGTGTGTCCCTCCTATTCGAAAGAAGTTACAGTTGCCAGGGGTGAACCTCGATATCAACTAATCACTCGTTCCCCGCCCACTCTTAGAAGAGTTACTCAAAAACCATAAACTATTTATTTTAAATAAATATAAATTAAATCTAAATTTTAAAAACCTTCAGAATAGGATCGCCACGAAACTAATAACAAGAAGCTTAGCAGACAATTTAAGCCAAACGAAAAGCTAAGCGGTCGACGGTTTAATTTCTATTGCTACATTCCAGAAGAGGTTCAAACAAAATGAAGACGCTCTGCCAAATTTCAGTGATCAGTGAGAATTGCAATGCATAATTTACCTTTCCGAAGCCTTCTTCATTTCTGCTTTTGCCAAGACGAACTGGATACGTCATCGTGGCTAATCTCCTATATTTAATGCCTCTTCTGGGCCCAGAAGAAGCACAGGCCCTGTGCGAAATATCGGCGGCTTCCAACCTGAGGCGCTTTGCTTTAGCTTGTGCGCCACCGGATTTTCGGATTTCTCTTCGCAATCTAATTTAGAGCCAATTATAAGCGCAATTCCCTTCCACCTGCGTCTGCATCCCGCACCTTGCAACCTTGGTGCACACAACACGTGGATTGGGAGGGCTCGGGCCATGGGGATTTACGTATCTCAAGCATAATGTGACGCATGTGCCGATGGGAGTAACCATGCGGTACATTCTGTAACATCCGCGCTCGTCGGTATACGGATTCTACTTGGTGCCAGCGAAAGTAACGCGGATGCCAGGACACAGAATCGCACTCGCACGCTGTATTCGAAATAATACGCGAAGGAAGCAGGTATTTCTAGGCCTCGCAATGGCTTGTCAGCAATATTTTCATCCGAGTGCATCGGGCGTCGTCTGTCAACCGGATGACTTTATCCCTTCCTTGACAGACATCCGAACGGGGTTCCGACCTCACAATCAAGAGCTCTTTATCGGGAATCCACCCTGACGGCTGCAGCAAGCGCTCTCACGGACACCGATTTGTAAGTCACTGCTGTGGTCTGGTCATTTAATGAATTCATCGATCTACTTTCGCGAGGCGATCCAGGTTGCGGCGCCAGCCACGCCTCGCAACTTCAGATAGGAATGGGACGGCGCATTGCGAAGAAACGCGTTGCAGGCATCCCATCAGTCTTGAAATGAACGCAACGGTGATTGCAGATAGGTACAACAGTCGAGTGCCGAAGAAAACGTAAATCTCTTACACAATCGAAGATAAGCGGAGTAGGAGGAAGGGCGGAGGTTGCTCCTGACTGGACTTGGAAAAGAACAATGAGGGAGGCTGCAGGGCAAGCAAACAGGAGTTGAAATAGTAAGTAAATAAAAGCTTTAAAATGATGAAAAGAAAAAGCAAGGACGAAAGTTTGGAGACGTTTCGCCCTATGATAAGCGTTTAGAGTGTTCACATTCTGGGAGGAGGAGGAGGGAGGATAAAAGAGAGGGGACATTTTATTTATTGACAATGAGAAAGGGAATGGCAGCCAGACAATAGTGACTTCCACAGCCAAAGCCAAACTCAGGCACTCGAACGTGGCTAAAAAAGCACAAAGAAGAAAGCAACATAGTAGCACCCCTACTTCTCCCCCACTCATGCCAAGCCATTGTCAGACGCCGTCCTGACTAATGGCCAGAGGGAAGAAGGCAGAAGAGGAAGAAATCCGTGAAGCATCGGCGCACGCGACAACGGCACGCCGGCTCATTGCTCGAACGCTTTGCTATGAGTTCGGTTGCCGTGGCGTACATCGTAACACTGGCCTTAACCATAAACCCTGTCCTCGGTCGGCTCGACCACACGGGCGACGAGTACGAAGACGCCACTGTCTACGACGACGACGATGACCCACTGGTCATCTACGACGACCATCACTGGTCCACGAAGCGTATGACGCGCAGACGAGACTCCAAAGTCAACCTCAAAGCGTCGAACCCTGATCGGCAGCACTTACAGATCGATATTACCGGCGGTCATCTGTCCTACAACCAAAACATTGTGAAGCAAATAGAGCGAGTTACTGATGCAGCTTCGACAAAGGCCGCGAAAGAGACGTCCATGACGACACGTCGAAGCGCCATGCGTAAACAGCGTCACAAGGGAAGAAGGACAGCTTTCATCCAGACTAAGCTAATCCTGGGGGAAAGGAACGCAATCGTCCGAAACGATTCACAGACTTCACATCACAGCGACATCTCTGCGCCGACCACATCCATTACGACGGTATCAGCAACGCCGACACTGCCCACGAAGACACGACGTACCCGACCGTCGACGCCCAACTGGGCATTCCCGCAAAGTGGACGTCGGAAGGCACGTCCCGTCTTACTGGCGCATGATCAAGTGATGCCTCAAGTTCAGGAACATGACGAGGAGAGACGGCGCAGGTCTATTGCGTCTACCATTATCTGTCTCATCGTAGCCATCCTAGCTCTCCTCTTCACCTTGCTCCTTCTGTCCATTGTCGCAATTGTGATTCGCAAGCGGTATAAATCGTACGGCAAGTCAAAAATCCTGTACACCACTCTGAAAGATCGCGATCCCGACCTGGATCTTCGGCCCATCAGGTCTTCCAGAGAAATAGCGATAAAGAAAACTACATCGATGCCACGGCCTTCTAGTTCACAGCCAAAGAGCCAGACATATCAGTCGGTATCGGAGCCGGCGATATCGCCGAGGCAATCGAGTAATCAACCACGACGGAACACGCGTGCAATTACAGAGGACGTGGTGGTAGCCACCGTGTCTTCCGAAACTGCCAACGCACCTACGACTATTAACTCTCATCCAAGCAGCCCTCTAAGAATACCTCCGCAAAGGAGCACGCAGATAAGGTCTCCCCCATCCACAACCATTACGTCTAATTCTTCAACAGCGCAAGGCAGACCACGCAAGACGCTGCGGATACCTTCACCCAAACGGAACGAGCTCCTTCCAGCACAAGAGGAAGTGGCGCTCAACGCACCACCTGTTGGTACACCAGTCATCGAAAGGTCGGAGCTGCAACAAGAACCAAGTTTCAGCGAAGACTACCACCAGTATTCCGAATCAGACGACGTCCAACCTATGTTCGACCTCAACAATGCTCCGCTGCCGACGTACATCCGACGTACAATGACGAGAACAACGCGACGGTGGCGAGGCAACGTTCCCTCTTCAACTACTTCCAATTCTAGTTCTGCGGAGGTCATTCGGCGGCCACTTGAGTCAAATTTAAGGTCCCGTAGCTCCCCAGATGACATGACTGATGACGGCAAAGCGATTCGCTTTGCTAGCTCCTGCAGGTTCCCTCAACATACTGAGACGGACATTTTCACAGTGTCTACAGACACAACGACGACCATCTGGAGGGACATTCTGGCCCTCTGTCGCCCGTCATCATTCGTCGACTTCCTGTTTGTCATGCACGAAGACTGTCATGCCATTAAACTGCGCGAGGGACGCGACTGTGAGGTCTTCAGAGTGCTTGGAAGCCAAGGCGAACGCGTTCTACAAGTCGAGCAGATCTTAAGCGACAGCGCTTTCAAGAACCTCTCCTCAAGGCTAAGAATCGCCGACGAACTAGCCAAGTTGAAGGACACCGTCGACAATCGGACTTCGGCGTTCTTCCTCGACACGAGGACTTACTGCGTTCGCGACAGCTGGCCCAGCGTCCTCGCCAACGCGTCGAAGACGCCTTGGCGTACAAAGAGCGACACGCCCAACTATTACATTGTCTCCGAAATTCAGAGCGGCTGGGAGCCGATAAGTGGCGTGGGACTCGAGGATCCCGATCAGGCGCAAAGCGTTCTCACCCAAACGGCGTGCGCCCTGGCGGTCGCCGAAGCCGCGTTGGAGTTCGAGCATCGTCTGCTAACACCGGACTGCATCCTAGTGCGAGCAACACGATCGCCGAAAGTGGAGATCACCATACGGGGTCACATTCACCGCATAGACAGTCACGGCTTCAAGATCCGGATCCAGGGCTTCCACCTCTCGCGGATCCGGATCGGCACGCAAGTGGTGCACACGAATTTCTTGTCGTACCGCGACCATATAGCCGAGGAAAATGATCGGGGGATTCACAAGACCTACCAGAGGATCAGCAGTCACCTCAACCAGAGGGAGTCCAAGTTTGTGCCGAGGACTAATGTTCTGTGGCTGTGTTACCTCGCCGAATGGCTTATACACGGGCTTTCTGAAGAGGCTGATGTATACACACTGCAGCTGTGGAAGACTCAGCTGAAAAAGTGCAACTCTGCTTCCGAATGCGCAAATTTCCTCTTGCAATGAGCAACTGTCGCAATATATGCAGATATATTTATTTACTTCACTATAGATTCCTTAATAAATGATGCGAACACGGGCATCGAGCGTGTGCGACATGTAGCACGTTGGTATATCTGAATCCCGAGTGGCCTTCACTGTTAACATTGCTGCTTGCAGTAGGGCAGGTGGAGGACAACAAAGAGGCGAAAAAACTCGAAAGGGATGCCACGCTGGAGTAACGGTGACGCACAACACAGTTTCCAGTGACACGTGCATACCGACAAACAATACAGGCAGGGCGTATACAACGGACAGCCTCTGGACGTCCAATAGCGTTCAATCATAACCGACAATGTGTCCACCAGTGTCCTCCATTGCTAAAAAATGCCTGCGCTCGGGCGGAACGTAGTCTGATTAAGTGAGCAGGCTGTAATTTGCAGACAACTGACGTAACATAGAAATGAACTGCCGCCTACATAAGGATCGAACCTATGACCTTCGGGTTACTAAACGAAATGTCCGCCCGCCAGCACAACTACCAACCTCGTGAATCTTGCAACCGCAGCTACACATAAAGAAGTTCCCGGTAGCAGGGGACTACAGGACCTCCTCTTGGTACCATTGCGTGTTTCCTCACCTAGACGACGGTCCACTTCCGAAGTCCAGTTGATTGCGTGATCTTCCCCGTCATATCTCCTATTGCAGTTTTTTTTTTTTTTTTTCTCACTCGGAGTCACCGTTATTTACTGGCCAAGCAGTCACGAGCAGCACAATGTACTAAAAGTCGGGTGCATTAGGGGGTTCTCTCTCTGTCGCTGCCTCTCTGATGTAATGCGAACTACAAAAATAACCTTGGTCAACCCGTTACTCGCCACGCCGAGGGCCATTAAGGGAAAAGTCGTCACTGTGATCTGCTTGTGCAGGAATGACCCTTTACCAACACCCTTTCCACACACGTGTGGACAACTAATGACTGACTGGATCAAAGTTCCGTCACCTACACGGTTCCTGTCGTTTGGTTGGTGCATGCGTTGGTATCGGTATCCATTCATCCCTGCATCCTCCCGCAGTCGTCATGATCCACTGAACAACTGAGATCAATCACACATCATCGTCATATCTTTAGTTAACTCCGTTACATTTGCAGCTTCCTTTATATGGCTGCGCGGATAAGGCGTGTGTTCAGAAATGGCTTTTGATAGGGCGATGCGTAAACAATGTGTCTCCTGAGCAAACAGCATGCCGTACGTACGAGTCCGGTCACGACACTGCAACATCCCAGGGACCACGTGATAGAGACTAACTAGAAGTGGAAGCTGCTCTGTATATGCACTTCCAACTGTAAAGACGAAAACGTTGTGACCTTCCAGACATGCCAGGCGGCACCTCTCAAATTGCTCCACACTGCAAGTCCGATACAATGAATGTGAGGGAAAATCATTAGTGGGAAACTACTGAGACCGGGGTTCGACCCAATCGTATCCGGTCCGTTAACACAAATCGCAACGATATGATTGTCAATGAACCAGTCCGTTTGATCCACATGTAAAAAAAAAAAAACGAGACAAAGGGGAGCAGTGGAGTAAAAACCAACGCAAAAGATACGAAGAAAAAAAAATGTACTTGGCCCACGCAGGGATCGAACCTACGACCTTCGCGTTATTAGCACGACGCTCTAACCGACTGAGCTAGTGGGCCGCTACAACAATCTTTACGCTCATCACATGAAACAGCACCCCTCAGCAACTAACTAAAAAAACAACTCGAAAGATTAATCGTCTGGATGGCCTCCTATTCTCTATTCCAGGGACGACAAACAAATGACCACACGTGACCGCTGGCGCACTCAAGCGTCACCGGGACAGAGTTCAGACACCAATGGAATGCGTGCTCTCAAGCGGCGCACTTTTTGAACGTGGAAGCGACAATGGCCAGTACTTTCGCACGGTGACGGACCAAAAGACTCTAGCCAGTTCACTTGACCATATAAAAGAAAGGAATAAAAAAAGAAAGGTTTCGTAGTGAATATGTTACAAAGTAAAAAAAAAAGAAAAAAAAAAAAGTCGCGTGTAGCGAGCGTTGTGGAGGGACACCTGTTCACGGCTCCTGGAACCTTGTGACGCAGGCTCAATTGTGCTTCAGGTAAGAACATCTGGTACGAGCAATGTTTTGACTACATCAAGAAATGAATGCAGTTTATTTCTCTCTTGTTATCTTAGATTCGATTCTGACACTGGAAAAGTGCAGTTCATGTTCCGCGTCAGAGATGGAGGATGATACACAAAATCAACTTCAAAATACTGGCACGCGAGTACAAGTGAACCAGACAAAAAAAAAAAAAAAAATTAAGCAAAGCGAACAGCTCATGGCTGAGTGGGCTAACACATTGGGAGGGTTCCAATTTCACATGACATTCAGCCACAGCTATGGACGACGGATGGAACGTTAATTCCCAGCTGCAATCGTTTCCGAAGACCCCAGAGGTTACACCACCACCAGCCTGGCTGTGACGTGACACAGCTGTTATGGTATTCAATGACTGCACACGAGCATCATTCGTGTCCATGTTCGTACAATAGACGTTTTCAACATTGCAACCACGATGACACAACACTACACTGTCGTATTTTGATTTTTAACGTAGTGGTGAGCGGTATATAATGGATTAGTTCCGAGGTGCCATGCTGTTTGCCAATCGGACGTAACGCAGACGACAGGCTGATAGTAACGGTGAGCGCACAGCGGCCAATAAAAAAAAAAAAAAAAGAGAGAGAAACATGTACCTACACGTTTCCTGTTTCTTTATGCTCCTGGATTTCTGATCAATATTATTATTTACTTACTTACAGGCACATCATCAACCATGGTTTCCAACTGATTTCATCATCACAGTTTGGTGGTAAAAGTATCGCTCATTAGTCGCTGTCGTCCGGTTCATTATTTTCGAGGGTATATTCTGTTCGTATATTACAACAAAGCACAAGAGAGAAGGCGAAGATCGGAGGAACCGTACACAAGCAGACGACATCGGGATATCGAAGACGAGTAATGTTCTGGTGTTACACAGATTCTTGTGCCTTCAAAAGTGTTCGAAATTTCCTTGTAAAGCTTCTGCCCTGTCACCTGCGTTCTATTAGGTAAGACAAAAAGAAACAAAATAAGGAAAGAAAGTCGAATTATGCAAACGACGCAAGAAAAAAAGAAAGAAAAAAGAATCTATGTTTGTCTTCCCGTTCCGCGTCCGGTATCATCAACGCAGAGGTTCATTATCGTCAACGCAAAACGCCACTGGACCATTAGGCAGCAATGCGCGTCCGCTTCAGTGCCTACATAGTGGTCTTATGCAAATAAACATTCTCCCGCGTAGGTACGGAGACAGCGAAACGAAAACAGTGTGGCTTTTGCCGTGCGCTGTTGGAAACAGGGCATCGTCTGATCGTGACTTTGGGTGCGCACTCCTCATGCACGGCACATGTAACGTTGAGGGTGAGGATAAACATTGCTGCTGTCTGTTTACATTTCTATCTGTTCGCGCCGTCTGGCTGTTTTTTGAAGGACTGCTCGGAATGCAGCCGTGTTCCTAATACTGTACGGCCGTTCTCGACAGGCATTCGTTATTGTAGCCAGCTAACTCGTGAAAAAGCAACTGAAACAAAAGCAAGAAAGGTACAACGACTTGGAAAACATGATGGGGGCCAATCAGCGATCGGAACGCTCCTGATGTGTCAAAAATGGTGGACGTAAACCTTTCTGTGACACTTATGCGGCTATGCTAATGTGACAAAAAGACGTGTGCCAACCGTTTTTCACTAATCAGGTTAGTGAACGTTATCATTCTCAATGGCGATCAGTCCGCGCCTTGTTACACGGTGAAGCTCTGTGTTGAGAGTGACAACTGCATGGGTGAGTGGTTGTTCTGCAGAAGTTTGAGACGCGCAACTCATTTTTCTTTTTCTCAAGCGTATCACAGCGGAGAAAGGAAAGGAATATAACGAAGCTTATGGCATTTGTAAATAGTTAGAGCACTGTATCAGTCCCCCACATACCCCATTACCGGGCTGTTAGCTCTGAGAAGGACGCATGCATTTTCGCGGAGCCCGAACCAGGAAAGGCAAACAAGGAAGTGGCGTTGCATACAAACAGAAGCATGCTTACTAGAGAGGGGCTTATCAGGATAAGACTTCATTCAATGAACGCGTCGGTGCTTCTAAGCCACAATACACAGGAAACACAAGAGAAACCTTCGCACATGACCGAAACAGCTAAGCGCTTCGACACAACATGAACAGTTGCTGTCCAGCTGTAAAAGGGAACATTATCCACACTTATCTGTTCTCTTATTAGACCCTGATGGTCACTGACACAACATCGTCTCAAACAAAACATGCATGCTACTTCTGCAACGCGTTCTCGAATCGCGTCGAGGATGCTAGCTGTGGCACCGCATGCACTTTTCGACGAACGCGTTACCATTATTGAGTTACCTGACTACTACATTGTATTAGATCAACGAGAAAGGTCATGAATTTACCGTAAAACGTTGGCTAACGTGTGTCGGCGTCCCCCTCTAAGTGGCAGCCTCGTGGGCACGGGTTTGACCGGACGAGACATCCGTGACAGCTTGGGCGAGTTGGTCGACATGATGCAACTGTGCACACACAACGCGCATAGAAGCACATGCACTGTTATATCACCAAGTGAACAAATCCCAAAACACACACACTGCACTCCACGATCGAGGAAAAATGGTCAGCCAAAGAAACGCCTCTGTAGTCCTTCGACAGCAGGAACGCCCAGATAATCCACGAGAGGAGGGCTCACTGAAGGTGCTATGTTGCCAAAACACGAAACGCGACTTTTACACTTTGCAAAGCGTAATCCAACGCGCAAATTTCCCGCACTCGCCTTTGGGGAAGCGTTGTCATGTGTATTTTAGCGCATACGAATAAGCAAAGTGAGAGGGTAAGAATGAGCAACGCCAGCGAGGAGCGCTGTCGTCGCAGACGACGGTGGCGCTGTCCATTTCAACGGCGCGTCGTCTGCTAAAAAAAGAGCGCTGGGGCGGCGCAGCGTTGTTTTTCTTTTGCTTCGATCATGCATACGATCGAAGGAACGTCTACTAGATTGGCCATTACAGACCCACCAGCGCGATATTTGCAAAGCGATCGACAGCAGCTCGATAAGGATGATACCTGTACGGGTACAGAACAAACACGACGGATGGTTATGTTGCAGACGGGGGGGGGGGGGGGGGGGGGGGGGGGGGGGGGGGGGGGGGGGGGGGGGGGGGGGGGGGGGGGGGGGGGGGGGGGGGGGGGGGGGGGGGGG
>JARGYV010080780.1:0-21004 GCA_029532675.1 Ornithodoros moubata | reverse complement strand
AGAGAACGGGAGACAGCTCCGGAAAAACAGCCCGATTTTTTTCCCCTTCAGCTTCCATCGTTGCTTTTCTCTTGGCAGAGATGGATGCTGGATGTCCTTTATTTTTCCTGTCGGTGATGTTTCTTTATACCAGAGCACCAACATGGCTGAACAGGGCGAGAGCGATAGCGCAACGCATAGACAAATCGCCCGTCTCCCGCTTTGCTACCCAGCGTTCGCCCTGCGCCTACAGGCTGGCCAGACCGTTCGTCTCTGTCGCGAAACAGCTCCAGAGTGCTGCAGCCGCTCTTCCTGGCTCGCTGAGCTCCTCGTGTCCGATACAGCCAGCAATCTTTCTTATCCCCTTGCCCTCCACCCTCTATAGTTACACCTCTGCTCTTCTTTTTGGTCGCTGCATGCCTGTGCGACACCGTTTCCTTCCCTGTCGCCTCCAGTTGCTGATAAGGGCGCAAAATTACCAAGTATGCCGGCAAGGTGCTGGTCGAGATATATCGGTGCCTGATGGACTTCCTGCCACTCGTTAACAGTTGATGTGGCCATGTTGTACATATGTGTCAACTTACTGTCGCGAAATAAAAATTTAGGTATTCTGTATAGACAGGGAACGAACGACTTATCATGCGATACTGATGCCAAGGTCTGCGACCCCGCGTACGCATTTCTCATTTATTCACTAATTTAACTTATTTCTTATTGTGCTTTTAAAGGTTGTCTGTAGTGTGCACATTTCGGTCAGGTATAAACTGCGTAATACCGGCACTTTGGTAGCCATCATGATGTGGTCTGTACTTGTGACGACCATGTGTGTTATTACTATTAAGAAATAGACGCATTCATTCAAAGTTCAACACAGAAATAGTAGCACTATCAAAATGAAGAATCAGTTATACGTTTATCATAAAGTATAGGCATCCATCAGAACTTGAATAGCGCATTTGCCGAATCGTATGTGCCACCAACATGCTGAGTCACCTCTAACACATCCACATCGGGAACATATATTTTAAAGCAGCAGTTTGAAATCATTTTTGTGTTGTCGACTAATTACAGTTCATATTTGCCAAAAACATGCTTATTCAAATGAAAATATTGAAATTATTTTTCCCCTATGTTACATATGCTCTTACCCTGACTTCCAGCTGGGGTTTCTTTCATATGGGGTGTCATATGGTTAACTTCTTCATACATTAAAAGAGAATAGTATATTTTTATAAGCTAAAGCAAACGAGAATGCTAGCCGGAAGTATGATTTTGGTGCCAGTACAACAAAATAAATAATGGTTGTGAGGTGTAATCTACTTGTTCCTTCATCATTGGCCTCCTGAGCTAACTTGCGCATGAATGTTAGTTTCCTAACTACCTCTGAAACGATCACTCCTCACGATAACTCCTTTTTCATCAAAACATGATTCTCCTCCTCCGAAGATTTCACCTTACCTTTGCATCTTTGGTTCAGCCCTGAACTCCCCGGCGGAATTAAACTCGCTTGTTGTTCTCACTGCTGAGCTTTTCTTGCCCTGGGAACTTAGTTTCTAATTACTGTTCACAGATGCTGCAAGCAAGGCAGAGTATTTGAATGCATACCACCATGCAGATTCGTTTGCCGGAACGACCTTCTTATTATTTCCGCATTCAGATTAGGGTACACATCTGGCTGTATTAGGCAATTGGGACGCGTCGTGATGTGCGCAGCCCTTCTCAAACTCCAAGCCAAACATTTGAGGGTGCGAGAAGAACATCTGATGCTTTGACCCATCCCAGCATCTGGACACAAAAAGTTGCTCTGCGTTAAGCTAATAAGCAAGGAGCATTAAGGTTAAACACCACGATTCCCAGATAGCGAAGTTATTGAAAGGGAGACAAGGAAAGGCTGTAGAGCGATAGTGATGTCATAAATTTAACACAGGAGCATCTGACTTACAGGTCCGAGTAATTGCACAGGAACGAGGCACACTCAGACTTGCAAGTCATGGAGCTCCTCCACCTGCTATAGCCAGCATTTGTGCCATTTCATCGATCAGTGCGGATACCCCCGTGCATGCAGTATCAACAGCACTACGCAGGCATTGACGTTTTAAGCATTACCTACAAAACGCCTAAGTACAATTAATGTATTTTTGCTGGGAAAAGCGTGAATAATTCATGTGCGTGCTCATTCGCTCAGTTCCGTTCACACACTGCACTGCTCTGTTCGGTAATCTTCAGGACAAGGATATTGCGAACGAACGACACTGCATTGCAGCTTTACTCACACAGCGAGCGGATTAGTTATTGTCAGTTCTCTGCACAAAATGGTATGCGCGCAATCTGTGAATAATTTATGTTTTTGTATAAATTATGCGCACAACCGGCCAGGTGCACTAATAAAATCAGCATCTCCAGGGTGAAATCGATGGCGCTCCAAATTTGAATACAAAAAGAAAAAACTTTTCTCAGTTGGGCGCAGAAGTTTGGCAGTGGAGGGCAGCACGGGACGGCACAGTCTGTGCCGCATAGCTGCAGAGGCAAGCCCAGCGGCCAATCAGATCGGAGCAAGATGAGAGGGGCCTCAGGTGGCGCTGCGTCGGCCTCCACATCGATGCAACTGAGCAGTTCGATGTAGGCAACCTTCATACGCTTAGGCCTCGGCACCACAGTTTCACACGCTTTTGAAAGTTCGTATAGTTCTGAATAATGCCGCTTGACAAGAGAGTGATGAGATCCAGCGCCGTTTCCACACATTAGACATACGTGCAAGTGTTTTTATAGATGCACTTTTAGGGTGAAGCATCGTATGAAGTGAGTCAGCGAGATGAGTGGAAAAACCGAGTGGCTAAATGATGGAATAAAAGAACCCGTATTAATGCTAACAGTCTTTAATAAGCAGTTTCAGATACCATCATAGGTTGTATTCAGTGTTTCTATGGGAAGATAAACATCGCTGCTGACTCCTAGTTACGACAGGGGATCACATTTCCACTTCATGCCGGTGCTTAATCTTTTTACCACCAAGACAAACAAAATAAAAGTGAAGGCATAAGGAAGACCTAAACTGGTGAGCCTCATTGAAGTGATATATTGAAAATGGACATTCGAATTACATATACGTCATCCTGGCAGTACCCACTTTTGCTTATAGTCGTTCATTTTAGGAAAACTCAACTTTCCTGAAGCTCCCCAGGAATGAACTCACGAACCCTCCTCATACACAAGTGGACAGGGACGTGTACGCAGAGATAAGAAGTCACACCAATAAGTATGTGTAAATGTCAAACGATATTGGCCGATAACACCTCATCGCAAAGAATCGTTACTATATTATATAAATTACGGCACACACATAACTACTGTTGCGTAAATAGTTTCTTCAGTCACACGCAACATATATTGCAAGGTTCTCACGCATCACTCCCTCTCCCCATGCAGCGGTGTCAAAACCAATACCCATACCTGAACTCATTTGTACATGCCTCTTACGCAACAACGCTTATGTATCTTTATGCTGTCGAAAAGAAAGAAAAAAAAAAAAGAAAGGAAGCAGCTCGCACGGTAGCAAGCAAGAACACGGTCCCGTGAATATCATTACTGAGGTAGCATAGTAATTAGCGAATTTCGGCGCGAGAGCCATTTATCGAACCCCGGGTAAATCGGCAAGAGACGGAGGAAGGCGAGCGTGCGCCGCGAGTGTGCTGATGCGCATGGTTGCTCACCGATGAGCTCCCACTCCGCCAAACATGACGCCAGTTCATTTTTCTACTGCATACTCGTAACAAATGCGGCTACATAGAAGCAGTCGCACACCTTGAAAATCCTGCCGCTGACAGGAGCTTAATATCGCGGCAAGCCGCGGAAAGCCTTGGTACGCACCATTTGCTGGAGAGTCATTTTCATACGCAAGTCATTAGGAGAAGGTATAGATATATATATATTTCTGAGCACCGCCAGCATACATATCTATATATTCCGGTGGCCTATACTGTTGGGTGTAGCCTGAAGAAGATCAGCAGGCTTTCCGCGAGGATTATAATCTAGGTGACAGCATTGACAAATTGTATGAATGGCGTTTTGTTACGAGTATTACTTTGTTGTTTTTCCTAGAGGAGGAAGGAAGGCGTTATCGTTCCTTGCGTTTGGGGACATAATGTTTGTCATTTCCAGCCGCTGCGGCTTCAACTTTCATTCAGAAAACACTCTTAACATGCACTTGCACATGAATGCCTCACTGCAGCGAATGGATGATTGATGTTTATCCATGTTCAGGTATCAGTGCAACCAGGCACACCTGTCAAATATGGATATAGAAATCAGACATTCGCACTTTCGCGTGACAGTGGCGATCACAGTTGTCTCGTCACGTAAATCCACCAATTATTATTATGACAATGGCCTCGTTCATTTTCTGCTACCCACTTGTAATGCCACACATTAATACAACGACATTCGCCATCAGTGGCATAAAAGTTCTTCTACCGGAAGTAAACATGTCTCTTTTCAACCTAGAATTCCTTAATAATCGATAATTCCTTCTTCTTAATTCTTAATAATTCTTAATTCCTTAATAATAGAATTCGTGTTAGAAATCACAGTGCCCTTCTTACAACACTGTTATTAAAGCGCCCCCTGGCTCACGAATAGTTCACAGCACGTGAATCTATTAGTACTATTTGCGAAAACTGGATTAACTGAGCACCCGTGCATATTTAACCGCAAGCAGCCATACCACACCATGAGCTTCACAAGAATACGGACAAGTCAGGCGAGAAGGAAACATGAGAGTGGGAAAGCAAGCATAGTCCCTTATATGCAATCTCGAGCAAAACTTGCCGCAGCTCTACATATTCTACGAGCCAGCAAACGAAGACCAGCGCAGGAAAAATAGATGCAGTTCGGGGCGCAATGCTGCGGGCACCGCGATTAAGAATACGTGGATTATTTAAGAGACCTCCCTCAAATGAGTCTGGATCCGTGGAGAGCGTCTAAAGCAGAAACCAGTGTCCGACAGACCTACGGGTGAATAAGTAAACAAGCACAGAGTGCAAAGAAGGTTCCGATTCCTTTCCTAATGAGACAAACAGTTCGTATATGTACATAAAAAACAAGAAATGCAAGAGGCTCAGAGGACCAGAAAATTTCCTCGAGTGACACCGCAAACGGTAATTTATGAAGGTCTCAGATTAATCTTGATAAACCTGATTATAAGAAGACTTCGGAGGGAAAAGCGAAGAGAGGGAGAGGGGGAGCCTTCCTTTGGGGATACCTAAAGATATATACACATATATACGTATCTAGAGCAGTGACCAAACAAGAAGAAAGAAAGTGAAAGAAACTGGAAGAAGGCAAAGCCAAGGAAGAGGGAAGGCGGCTCCCCTCACGTCCGCTTAGCGAATTCCTTCTTACTATTCAGCTGTGTTGCCGCTGAAGTACGGTGAGAAGCGAGGAGGGGGCGAGCAAAAGGCTGCCGCGTTGCTGATTGGATAGTGAGTCCTCCTCCTTTGATCCTTCACTACGCTCCTGCGCTGTGCGAAGCCCCCTGGCGCAAGAGGTTCGTCTGCATGTATAGGTGCACACTGATCGGATGCGAAGGACGCACCTATACAGGTTTTCACTAGCACGCATCAAACGAAACCGAATGGACACCTCCAGGACACCAAGCGCATGTTTGAAAGGAAGTCGCCTCAATAAAGTTGAACAAATGGGAAGAAAATGAGGGAGAGAAAGAGGAACCATGGCAACGATGTAAACGATCTAAACGCGTTACGATCTGATGTTATGATCTGATGAAAACGATCTGATGATAGATTTGTCATCATAGTTTACGACATTGTAATTACAGCATCGGCAACCACGCTGTTCATTTTGTAGTGGTACACCATCTTACCACAGCACTCGCGCGCTGTGGTACACCAACCACACGTGTATTTGAAGGCGCAAGTGTGTTACTGTTGATCGCACGGGCATTGAACACTGAGGTACAAAAAAAGAAAAAGAAGAGGTCGGTCAAATTCGAGGCTCTGCGTACAGGCATGTATATGCATTCATTCACGTTCATTTCACGTACTACCTCCATCAAAAACCACACGTGATAAGCGAACACTTTTATACGTTCTTTACAAGATAATAGAACACGATGTAATCTCCCTTCTACCTCAACCGCCATCTTGCAGGAGCATTTTCGTCCAAACTTTCGCTTGGTCCAATCGCAAGCTTATCTGCAGCGTTGATCTCGGCTACCAACGCAAAACCTTATAATTAAGCGGCAAGCCTTATTAAGCCACCGCCGTAGCTGTGAAGCCAAAATAATAATTGCACCCGTTCCGACGATAAGGTCTCGGTTCCTGCGAACATCTGGTCCACACATTATTTAGTACAATTATTACAGCGCATCCGGCATAGTGAACACCAGGCAGAAGACGAAGTCAATAGGGCTCCCCCTATTGGGCTACATGGGTGGGCCTCAGGCATGAATTTCATTAATGAGCATCTTTCGCGACGTCAGTGGGATAATCATCATTAATTATGGCTCGTTGACAAGCAGCCAAGACAAGAAAAATTGCATGTGTCAGACGCCTTGTGACCGATTGTGGCGGAGATTTTTTTCAAGAAAATTAGGCAGCCGCTCAGCCTCTTTTTTTTTTTTTTTTTTTTGTACACAACTATAGTGACAGGGCTTCAACGAAAATGTATATATATCCCGTTTAAACTCTAACTTATGCTACGACTAGACAGAAGGGTAAGTCAAAAGAAATATAGTGAATGAATGTAATAGTGTCTCGAGAGCCGTGGTTGTCGGTCATGTTGGATCCCGGTAAATATGTTTCCATGCCCTTCTGTCATTCCACCACCCACCGCAACGCCCGAGATTGTCTTCTAAACACATATGACATTGCTGTTCCTGGATGCTGATGGCGCTCGGGTGACGCCAATGACAAACGGCGTACTCGCTTTTTTTTCCCCTTTCTCTGTAGGCAATAATTAGTGCAGACACAGCACTTATGGAATGCCCGCTTTTCACTCACTGCTTATTAAGTACCGATTATGCATTCGCAAATCGAAATTAATCTTTCCATCCACGGAATGGTTGCTCCCTATTTAACTAATATATGTACGCAGGTATAACAGATTTATCGGGGCATAGCAACTGACCGACTTTAATTGGGATGGCACAGTGTGAAATAATGCCAGAACATGAAACGTATCAAATAAAGAAATTCCTGAAAAAAAAAGAAAAATAATTATTGGCCACGATTTATTTTCAAGTCGTTCATTTGTCCCACCAGTACGTTGTCACTTTTTCTCTTCTTCGTTTTCTCCACGCTGGCATTTTTGGTGAATTTTTTATGTTTGCACAGTCCTCGGTGTCTCTGGGGGCCACATATTTCTGTACGCTCACATTTGTGACCACTCTTTGTCGTTTTTTGGTATTTAATTAACTACATTTAAATACGTTTTAATAACATTCCCTGAACATCGTGGTCTATAGTTGTTAACGCCTGCTGTATCCGCAACGGCTTTGCCCCGTCCTCAGCATACACTGCACGCAAGCTCACACTAAGTGGGTTTCTTCATTCCTACTCCGGCAAATGTGGCTCAGCCATTATCTCCAAGACACCAACTTTCCTGAACAACAGAAGAAACGCGTCGAATATTTCCCGACTGTAGATATAAATGAGTCTCGCGCGAGCAAGCAGACAAGACATTTATAACCGGGGTGACACCGGTATTTATAATAACAGGATTCTCCGGAGCCTCGGCAGCGCATTCCGATGCTCTCTCGTCGTATGAACTCAGCATGCCAGCATGCTCGGGATTCTTGGAGGGGGGGACTGCGGAGGGCGCACAAGTGCAAAGCTGTCCCCGTCCGACAGGGAAAGATTTCGGGGCCAAAAAGGGCAAAAATCGCGGCACCAACAAATTCTAACTCAAAAGACGAGCTTTCGACCAATGAGGATTGCTCGACATCCAGGCGTGTTCAATATCGTACTTTGGCAACGGGGTATGCACAGTTTCCAGGACGTCCAGCGGTTAATGCATGCTACTCGCTGGAATGATTTATTCTTTGTTTTTGCACTACACGCTCGTGTTTGCGCGTCGTGTGTACAGCAGGAGGTTATGGAGTGTTCGCTGGTGGGTGGATACGAAGAACATGTCGGACAACTCTACGCATATTTTAGCGTTGCCCGCTTTTATTTATATCCCCATCTGTGTAAGCGCACACCTCATTCAGTTGAGGCACGCA
The DNA here is from genome assembly GCA_029532675.1 of Ornithodoros moubata. Classification (NCBI taxonomy): domain Eukaryota; kingdom Metazoa; phylum Arthropoda; class Arachnida; order Ixodida; family Argasidae; genus Ornithodoros; species Ornithodoros moubata. The sequence goes on along the minus strand of JARGYV010080780.1, from coordinate 12,789 downwards.
TGTTTTGCGAACGAGTGTCAAGATTTATAGCGCAAAAAAAGGGCGGAGGTAGTGTGAAGTTATATGTACTGTGTCGTGATAGGTACACATGTAGTAGAAAAAGCGCATAACAATAATAATAAAAGCCGCAGTAAAACAGATGATTATAATCATTCGTTTTGCTGCGGCTATTATTACTTTACAATGGCTACACGGCGACTATATCGTATACGATGCTGTAACAAAAAAACAAAGCAGAGTGGTAACTCAATCGTAGTCCGCAAATATTCACATTTAATGTGTTATCTTGTCCACATATCCCTTTGGTAGGATATTTTGATAGGCGCACCCTAAGTGGCTGTACGCAGGAGAGAAAAAAGCGTGCACATTGGTGTGCGAGCTTTGATGTGGCAGGGCTCTTGTATCAACACAAAGCAATTACGATACATACGGAACTGTATACTTCGGAAATAGAAATAAGCAAGTAATGCACAAATAAAGGGCGCGGAAAAAATATCCGACAGTTTCCTTCTTCGTCACACTGAAAATCCGCAGTGAAATCGAAGTCAGATTCACATGGTATATGTGAGACGCAATAGGTTTCATTCATGCTCCAACAACTGCAAGAAATGCATGAAGCGCTGCACCCCAACGCCATCCATGTCCTAAAATTTTACGAGCAGGGGCGCTGAGCAGTTGACTCGATGGACCGGCTATCCCCTTCAAGAATATTGCCTTGTAATGGAGCATAATGCTGCTATATGGAGTACTTAAACCACAGGGGCAGGACGGGAACAGTCACTTACTCGAATCTTATGTTGTGGTAATAGAGCGTCCCAAATTGAGTGAGCCGTAAACAGAGTGTCGCTTATTTTTTGCAAGCGACTATTCCTCCCTTGCTGTGCACTGTTTCCTACCATACAGGAAGACATACGTATTCAGCGTACCAAGAGTTTTCGAATAGTTACCTCTATAGTGGCTGAATAAGTATTATGATGTAGTGTAATAGTAATAGCGTTAGAAATACATTTAATTTTTTAACAGCTCCTTCGCAGCCAATGTTGAGGTAGATTATGGGTTCATGACATGGTTTACATACTATAAGCTTTTTTTTTTTAAAAAAAAAGGAAATAACTACATTATTCCTGCTCTGGATGTCTACGCCTTTTTAGCTGGAAAAGAAACAAAATTTCTCTGTATAAAATTTCGTCAAAATTATTCTGATATTCGGCAGCACATTTTTTAATATAGAGAATAAACATGTAGTACAAGAGCGTTTTTTTAGAGAGATGATGCATTATGTGGATGCGCCGTACCAGATTGTTTGTAATTATACTGCCACTTCTGTTTTCTGATAAACTACACACTGTTAAACTGGCCTGATGCATGCAAGCTGCATGAGTCTGATAACTCGTTGTGTGATAGCTCCATTACGACCCGAACAGCGCAACGCAAAGCTTCTGTTCGTACTCATAGTGTCGCATTCCAGCAGAAATAGCACAATTCAACTAGTAGATCCACCGCAGCAGCAACATATGTATTTTGACAGCGATGCAGCACGGAATGTTAATAGGAACCACACGACTCTTATATTAATAATCCGTACGTTTACGTCGCGAGACCAGACGACTCTGAACCCTCTAGTTTTCCTTACACCACACACACATTCCTTTTCGCACTATATTCTTTGACTATTTAAGTAGAACGGTATCACTAATTCTGCACCTACTAAAGTCAGCATTACAATGAGAATATCAAGGCGTCTGTTCCTGAAAAAAAAAGCGAACGGGATAAGCGATTCACGCTACATTCTTCGTGCTATAGTGATTGGCATATCGGCGAAACATAATGAAACATGATGAACGGTGCTTATTACTTCTGATATAAGCACCATAGCACATTCATACCATGTTTTACATAACGTCTCGCTACACCGCGGTCCAGCATGATACAACGCCACAGCATACGCGCCCTTTGTTCGACCGCTACACAAGCAATCTCGGCAAAATCGAAGCGGCAAATCGCAAAACACCACGTACAGAACTGCCAGCTGTGATTACTAATGTCATTTACCCATCTACGAGATGCACCGACAGAAGGAAACGTGACTAACCTTACGTGACAGTGTCGTTTCGTAGCATTTTTCCCCAGAGGCGTCGGCCGATTTCCAGAGCGCGGCGTCTTCCAAGATGGCGTCTGCGGGAAGCGTCCCTCACGGTGAGCCTCCGTTGTTCGGTCACAGAGTCCCGTTGCTGTTCCATCGGCAGCTATGAAAGCTTCGCTGCCATAATTTGACGGACACAAACTAATTGGCAAGCGTGTTATGAAACACCTTTGGAAACGTCCGCGTTCTTGATATACGTGTCCCTCGTCGGCGCCGACTCGGATAGATAAACTGTAATGGGATAAATTGCGGGCGGCGGTGGGTGCTTCCGAGAATTGGGAGAAGAGCACCGCAGTCAGGGGGCAGAAACGATGTCGTTCCATAGCCTTGTCAGATATTTCTGGGTTGCTTGTTTAGTGTGTTCGGATTGGTTTAACTTTGAGCGTTTTCAGCTAGCGGTTAAGGGAAGTGAGTATTGTTGTGATAAAGTTTGAGCGAATAAGCATATCGTCTACTCCGTGCCAAGGTCGAATGCGTGCTTCGTTCACAAGTCGGAATGAAGTGTACCTTGGAATACGCGTGCAGCGAGCAACCGTTCGGAAGATAGCGCGCTACATGTTATCAGCAAACAAGTCGAGTTGCGACGAGATTAGATGCATGACACTGAAATCGAGAAGAACCTTGTTGCGGTTATCGCTAGGAAAATAACGCCATGTGATGAGCTGCCTTTTTATTTATGTCCGAAATTTCTAAATGAAGACACAATGCTGCAACTTTGATGTCTATACACAAGTTTAATTTGAGCGACAGTATTCAGGAATATCTCATTTCCACATGTCTGAGTATCAGCTTTGAAAGAGAGCAACGAAAGGCAATTCGGGGTTTCTTACCAATATATGTGTAAATATTTCGAGATACATACAGTTGCACCTACATTCACCCGAACATGCAGGCCAGCGAGACAGAAGCTGCCGTATAGGATGCCAAGGTGACCGGCGACTGCAATTTTCCCGTACGTCTAATCGATTCGAAAGTATTATAACATTTCTCCAACTGCATGGCTCACGTCTCTTTTCCTTTTTTTTTTTCTTTTCAGCTGCAGTGCTCACGTCTATATTGACCTTTCCTCTCTTTTCTTTCTCTTTTTTTTCTGCCGAGGGAAATAAATGCTTCATGTGGTGGTTCAGTTCCGTGTATCTAATATTGGGATCTATCTTAAATAACTTTTGAAGCTACTAAATAGTTTTAGCTACTCCTTCCGCCATCTTCCCGCAATGTGATCACAATGAAATACGTATACTTCGGTGAGTAGATATCGAGGGGTCTCACCTCTCGTCTGCAAAATGTCCGTCAGTGCATCATCATTACACGATCCCACTCGAATCGCACGCATCTACGTAGAAACCTCGGAGGACATAATAAACAGATTGGACATAACGCACGTTTTGCCCCGCCAAAAGAAGAGCTTACAGTGAAACTGTGCTGGAGATTCACACCACAACAGGGGGTATCACGAAACATTGTCTGCAGCACAACTGCAGTTCATACACTTTCACTGCGCCGGCGGAAAGTCCACATAGGCGAGGAAAGTTTATGCCCCGTCTTCGCACACTGTTTTTTGTTGCACTGGCACACACGCACAGTAAAGGTAACTCTGGACCAGAAGAAGGAGTTGCGTGAGGAGGGCACTGTGTCGATTACTGTTTTCAGCTCACCTTCCGTGGGCTTGCTTCCTTGGACACAGAGTGATGAGATCACGATTAAGCAGGGTCATGCTTGACCAAGAGAAGATGCAGCGAACAGCTTTACAGTTGCAGGGTCAAAAACGGCCGCCGCCGAACGACGCGAGCGACCAGCTCAGCCGGAGCCCGTGGTTGCGCAAGAAGGACACTGCAGTCCATTTCTCGGCGCCATGGAGGCAACAGGCCCCCTGGGGAGTCCATCGTCAGAAGTACGTCAACACGAAGAAGGCTTCAAGGGACCCTTTTCGTATTTTTCTCGAAACTGATGGGGAGGAACCTTGGGGAAGCCGGAACGGAGTTGCGAAGGGGGTTGGGCCTGGCGGCGTTGCGAGGACGCCAGCAGTTCTTGCTTGTTCACCAGCAGGGATGCAACGGCGCTTGCCTTTCATGTTACGGCAGAATACGGTGTGCCAGCTTTTGTTATCGTCGTAAGAATTACACGGTAAGCCGTCGGAAACGAAAACAACTGCCGGAACTCTCGCTCTCTTCGCATTGTTCGACGTTCGTTTCGCAGGATGGCCACCGGCGAGTACCTCTCCAGGGCTATTTCCACTGTCTACTCAAAAATGCGTATTCTGTCGCGCTGTTCATTCCCCTACGCGTGCTGCGAATACAAACAGAAAAGAACCTGCTCGGCGTGAAGCTAGCTAATGGGGAGGTGCGCACCTGGCAGGGCGATATGGTAACATTACGTATACCCTAGAAGGCATAATTCTGGACATCTCCCTTATGAGTCTAAATATGTCGGAGCATGTGAAGTGCTCCTGATAAGCCCGGGAGGAAGAAGTCGTGGTTGTGCTGCAGAGCCAATGCTAAAATATGTCGTATGAGCCGAAAGTTATGATAACACAAAGAAACTGCGGTGATGTGAATGATACGAGCTCGCGCAAAGACGAGGCGCATACGTAGTATCAGGTATACCCAGTATTTGAAACTTCAAACCAACCGCGAATCCTAGAAGAATAAATAGACTGCTAAAACTATGAACAAATGTACAATGACGGTAAAAGAAACAGAAAAATAAGACAATCCTTCAAACTTGCGAGTTGCTGTCAATTTTGTACTGAAATAATATGAATGACTGGTGAACTATCCCCGTATTGTGAACCTCATTCTGTAAGTCAAGTCCCCGATGTGAGCACCCGAAAACGAAAATGAGTCGGACTAGCGTGCCATTTAAAAACAAAAGAACTTCAAAGTTCCGTACAGTAGCCGAGTATGACTTGAGCCATTAAAAGGCTGAGCACCCGCAATGATGTCACGCGAGCGTGACATTCAGTACCGAATGAATGGGACGTGAAAGACAGCGCCATATTTACACGAAATGGAGTGAGAACCGTAGTGAGTATTCTACACACAGACGTGACCGTGACCGAGCACTCCCTGAGTCTTAGCCAGACTTCCACCAAAGTTACGGCGTGCATCTACCACGATCTCGTTTCTCCTTTTGGGAACCGAACGTTGAATATACCCTGCTGACGGGTTGGCCGTTATGTGCACGACAAACCATCCCGATGGCACCGTCATACTGGGGGACGATGGAGATACGCGCTCACGCGGCATTAAGGAGGGATGTTTAAATCTGGGTGTTACTGCGGCCCATGCTCTGGATGGTGAGTGAGCTCGGGTGGACCGTGGCCCAGGGCGAGACCCGCTTCCAGTTTCGCCTTATTTTCCTTTTTCCATTTCATACGTCGGTTCTGGAACCAGATCTTGATTTGCCTCTCTGTGAGGCACAGTGCGTGGGCAATCTCTATCCTCCTCCGGCGTGTCAGGTACCGGTTAAAGTGGAACTCCTTCTCCAGCTCCAGAGTCTGGTAGCGCGTGTACGTCTGGCGGCCCCGCTTTCGCTCTGAAAAGACAGGAATATAAAAGGAATCAACTAAAAGTCACTCAAAATCATTTCGTGAAGAAAGGCTGTTTCACTACAGACACAAACCACAGAAACAGCAACACAGTGGCAAATGATTGGAGCAATTAGTTCTACGAAAAAATCTAACGGAGAACGCAAACATGTTATACAAAAGAGCAAAGAGGCTCTTTGGCGTGGAGAAAAATCCGGGAATTATGGCACTCAAGTAACGGGTAGTACAGTTCGTGACACAACCACCACCATCACCATAAGGCCGCGTAGTGAACGTTGAATGGAATAATTAAGCTCCTCAACGACAATAAAGTGGACCTAACGATTTGGACTGAGTTTTTTAATACTGGACTGCCGCAGGCTTCTGTGTGTAGTATGGGCCTTATAGCGTATCCCAAAGACGGTAACTAGTTTCACCATCATCACGGATTCGGTCACATCTGGTGGTCCGTATATTATGTTACCGTATAGTAATAACTGCCCTCGAGGTGAAGAAGACTGTAAAAAGCCACAGCTCTTCCTCTATGCAAGAAGACGCGCCCTCTCTCTACCCCCCCCCCCCCCTACTTAGGCGACTAGCAGGAGAGCCACTTGGCTATATCAGACCGCGCTCCTCCTTCTTAAGGATAATCTCTAGACCTCTGCGGACAGGCATGATCTTTAAGTAATCATTACTCGGTACAGAGGGCGGGAAACTATGTCAAAATTAAACTTTTGACCAAAATTATTAGGTTCCGGGAGTTTCTGATGCCACACGGAAATTCTGCTACGTGCACCCTGTGGCAACGTGCCACAAAGGAGCGCCAGATGGCAGGATATTAGTCAATAACCACATGTTCTCACAAGGAAACATGTTAAGAACAGCGCAGCGTATACAGCAAGCAAGAATTAGCCAGATTCGTGCCGACGATAGGTGAGATCGAGAACTTCTACTCCCAATCTTCTGAGAAGCGATATAATTGTTTAATTATTTGTATGCTGAAATTTGAAACGTAGGCTTGTTCCCGTCGTATATAAAAAATATAAAAAAAATACTTGTCGAGACTTAACTCCACCCTCACTCACGCACTTCGCACACCGTAGTAGTGGGATGAGGTTCCGCACTAGGAGTGGTGAAATTCCTCCCATTATCATTGTCATTTGTTGCTCTTGTTCATCAAAATTCAAAAGAAGAACGCGGTAATAAACAAAAATAAACAAGTAAGCAATACAACCACAATAAACCTCTAAAATATCCTAGATATTCTAGCAGATGCTAACGGACGGCGAGAGCCTCCGCAAAAAATGCTGCCATGCCATAGCTGTTACAATCTATGCGAAGGACAATGAGAGGCTGAAAGCTTACATCACTGATGTCGTCACAGGTGCTATCGTAACAGGTGCGAAAGCATTTCGCTGTTGATACGCACGTCCTCTGCAACTATGATGACGCGAGGTATCGAACCCCTTATAGTGGAGCAGTTAGTGCTCGTGTACCAAAGAAAATTACATGGTTTCTTCATTACGTTCCCATGTACTCGTAAGCACGAAAATGAAACAGGATAACGGAATTACAGTGGCGATGAGCGATAACGTGGGCGCGTATGCCCATATGTCGCGGCTATTAATTAAGGGAACTACAGACACCATCAACTGAGAGCACCATAACCTGACCGGCAGACCAAACAGGCCAGCGTAACCTTAAAGCAAAGTAAATAGCGACATTCTCTCGGAATACACATTTGTTTAGTGTTGTATTTTGTTCCCGACTGAGAGTTGTCTGCGGCTGGGGTTTCACTCAGTGCTGCATCCTTCGTACGTGTGTGTTTGTTTTTGTTACTTAGATAAGGGGGTATCACTTTTACCGAGAAACAACGCGGTATTTACCAAGGATGTACCAAATATACAATTACAGGTATCAGAAAACAAAAGCATCGGTGATATTAGTTGCATTTGTTCGAACCTCCCCACCAAACTTTCGTGACAAAATTGTTGTTGTTCTTGCTGCTGAGCACTGTGCAAATATTTCGATACCGTTATGTGGGGTACTCCCATAAGATGGTGGACCGTGTGTCGTCATCGAAAAGACAAATATAAACATGCCGACGCGACGATGATGGAGTTTCGGAGACGAGAGACCAAAATTAGCAAAATTCACTTACTTACTTCATTATGTGTTCTAGATTTTTTTTATTTGACCATGGCACAAAATATGTCAAGAGTTCAGATATTGAGCATCTGTAAACTCAGTTTGCCACTTTGTCAGCGAAACGGAAAAAAAGATATGGGCGAAAATCCTAGGTTGGGACAGTTCATATACAGCAGCTGCTCTCAGCAGCAGCAGCTCATCTGTGCACCTGCTTTACTTTCATTGACAAGGTGGGACAATAGCACATAGCTGCGTCAGTGTATTGCATCAGGACACCGTTCGTTATGAAGCTAAATTGATTCTCAGACAATACCGGCATGGTTTCTATGGTGTGAAGTAGCATGCCATCTGAAGTCAAGGGTTTATCACATATCTGAACAATGATGCCAGTCTTCTAGAAGTACGGTGCACAGAATAAGAGCCAGACAAACAATGCATTTGGGAGGGATTAACAGTACAGATGGCCCTTCTGACGTGGTCAGGGAAATGGGCATGTTGTGATCAGCAATCAACAGTGGTGCAAGTGTCATGAACGAGACCCCATCTACCGTCACAGTGCATATACCAGGCTATATCGTTAGTCATTCCTGCCCACGACACACAAAGCGATTGCCAGGTATTGAATGATATTGATGGCTTATCCCAATTTGCATACTTGTTAGGATATAAACTGTTAGGGTAGTACTGTTCTGTTGCGTGCTCTTCGAAAACAAAACGCTACTGATGCCAAATGCAATGAAACAAATATCTCTGATATAAAATTTCGACTGCTACTTATCACGCTTGAAAGATACGCTGAATTTTTCTTACGTCATTTCCACGAACGTTATATGCTGCAGTGCTTCCTTGCTCATTGACTATGTGCAGAGTTCATCATGAACCCGAGGAACAGTTATGCCTGATGGCCTCAATTAAACATGGCTGAATATGTTTCTAGAATATTACTGTATGGAAGAGAGTAATATCGCTTGAACGATGTGGGAATACAAATCCGTGTCACATATCTTTCTTTCTTTTTTGTTCAGCAATGATGAGGTTACCACGAAAGAAAGAAAATAGCATACAAATACCACAAGACATTTCAGTGAGTTGACTCAAGTCAATCACAGGAGGAAAAAAATAATAACAAAGAACCATGTCAGGCCCGGAAAAGGAGACGCCAACTTCCAGCCCCGAAAACCCTGCCTTAGCAGAGAAGGCATATATTGTTATATATTGGACGCCACTTCAATCAGAAACAAGTTCGGCTTTCTCGAATCCCCCCGCAGGAATTGAGTCGTCCCTGCTAAAGCCTAGGATCTGAAACATCCGCCGCACAGACTGATATCAATCTGGCCTTCCACCAAATTGCGAGATTTCTCCCGTTATCTTGCTCGCAAGAACAAAAGCGTTTTGTGCACACAGCGAAATTGAAAGATAATTTTATGGCATCCAGAGAGGTGCTACAGTGAGAAAGAAAGAAGGAATAAGAAGAAAGTCTATCTTTCCAATGTTGTGCTTGTTCTGAAAAGACCAGAAGCGACGGAGAAACTTTACTGATAGCGCCGATGAACAAAAGCGAAATTTGGAGGCACTTGGAAACCTTCCTCTTGTGAAATAAAGAAAACCCAAAGGGGACTCTCTCTGGTCGTCGTGTTTCTCTAAAATTGTCCTTAGACGACAACGGTGAGCATCGAACCGATTCCTTTCGTGAGCGGATTTAGCCACCAATCCGAGATAAAAAAAAAAAGGAAGAAAAGGAAATGTTACAAACAAAATTCCAATCTTTTTCGCTGGAAAGTGCGTAGACAGAAAGGGAAAGAGAGAAACGAAAGCTTTTCTTCCTTCTTCGCGCAGATCCCTTTCCTCACTCACGTACTTTCCATCACAGAGGAACCCGTAGCACCATTCCAATTTTCGCTCGAGTCCATTACGCGATCAGCAGAATATATATGTACCTTCTACAGTGAAAGTACGTTTCTTATCCCTCCTTTCCCTTCCGCGAGTAGAAAATCTTCGCGCGGGAGAGATTTAATGGTGCACCTCCCTGTACGTATACCTTTGTTCACAGACCCTCTTCAAGATTTCCACTCACTAACGCACATTTCTCGAAAGTTTTCGGCCGCTTTTGCCGCTCTCAGTAAAGCTCCCCTCGTCTACGTCAGCAAAGCTGTGCCGGTGGATATACTAATACAAGAAGAGAAGAGCGAGATTCGATACTACTATACAGTAGGCTAAAACTTTAGGTCCGAGACGCGCATTAGGAAGGCGACGGGAAAGGGGAAGGAAAATAAAGGAAAAGTGCAGCCTGAGGAAATGAAGCCGAAATAGTCTAGAGGCGCTTCGACCGTGTTTTCTTTCTTCTTTTTTTTTTTTCTTTTTTTTTCGGGCAAAATCAGCTTTTCTCTCCTTTTCGAATAGCACGGGGCGAGTCCTTCGTTCGTGAAGCCGGATTCAATTTCGTTTCCCATTAACTTTAACTGCGGTGCTTAAAAGGGTTTTTGATAGAAGAAAGGAAAACAGAAGGAGGTTCCCAACATATCTCCTTTGCACGCTGGAGTGCTGGCGAGGGACGCAGGAATTTGCCACATTTTGAGCCGAACAATTCAACTCAGAAGGATTAACGCGAGCTGTCGTACAGTTTGGCACAGACCTGCATAGAGCAGAATAAAGCATGTATAAACACGACGTACAAATTTAGTACAGGTGTGATATCAAGTACAGCCCGTTTCTGTCACAGCAGTTTTCTCTCGCAGGTTATGGTGAACTGTAGTATATCTGTAGGGTCTGACCTTCTGTGGTTAGATGCTTCTTGAAAATCCGGATTTTGTTTTGTTTTTTTTTTTTTTGGGGGGGGATTAAAAATAGGTGCTAATTGCGCATCCACTAGAATTGGGTAAAACTGAGAACAAATTCACCAGTTTGCCGTAGGAAACGCCGTCTCAGTGGTGCATATGCAAGAAAACAGGAACGAAAACAAGATTCATCTAAAGTTTCAGGTATTCTAGGAATGTAGACACTACAGGAATTTATTACGGAATAAATTCGTGGTGCTTAACAGAAAGCAGTGTTCATATATCACTTTTGTGATTTGTTTGCAGTAAAAGTTAAGCTATAATTCGGGGGAAATAGTGATTAACCAAAAACCCAATCGCCAGGGCCAGAACCAATATATCCGTTGTTATTTTAACTTTAGTGTCAATGAAACATCCCGAACAACAGAACCTAAACTCGCCACTTAGGATACTATTACTGTGTGTTATCGGAGCAAATTCTAAAAGATGATGGTGTAAAATAGGTTACGGTATACTTCCTATGAACGCAAGCATTTTCTTGACACCCCAGCAGATTGCATGTATAAAAATATGAAAGATTGAGTTGACAGGCGGTTTTTCCTTTGAGGTTCATCATCCGTATGCCATTGCTACTAAAACTGACGTCTCCAGTATCAAAACCACTATCTTGGAATACACCTGCGCATGTATTTTGACTGAGAATGAGCAGAAGATGAGCCAGGCGGTAAAAAGGCAAAGGAAACGTGGCGCGACTGCAAACCATAAAAGGGTTTAAAAAGAAAGACAAATGACAAAATACCTGTTTCGCCAACGAGTGGGTGAAAAAAAGAAAAAATCACGCGTATACGTTTGTAATTGCAGGTGAAGGATAACCTTTACAAAGGAGCCCGAGAAAAGTTTCGCATACTGCACCCACCGGCGCCCAACAGGCTGTCGTAAATCCTTCAGACGTCATGACGGACCCCTCGCATTACCTCAGCGCGTATTCTTTTTTTTTCTACCCCCTCCACTCCTTCTATCTCAGACACTACACCCCCTGACTTTTCTTCTTTCTTTCTTTTTTGCTTTTTTTAACAGGCAAGTAAAAAAATCCGCGGAATAGTCTTGCTTTTACGGGTTTTATTGCACTGTTGTGTTAGAGCCAAGGTCACCCTAGCCTTTGTAGAGGTAAAGATATGCCGAACAGATAGAAAAGAAACAAAAAATACCCAGACCCACCCTTTAACCTTACACGTTCTCATGCTTTCTTTTTTATATATTTTTTTGTGCCTTCCTTTTTCTGGTTCTCACAGGACAACACAAACGGACAGGACGGTTTTAGGGATAAGTAAGAAGAATCGTAGTCACATAAGATGGTAAAGACTGTTCTTGATCGCAACAGTGGCACGTGACAGCGAAAGCAATGCGGGCTTATGTCACCGACGTAATGAATGTCCCGCAGTTGGAAAAGAAACCCGACGCGGGCAGGTAAAAGAAAGTCTATCTGTCTGCATTAGGATATCAGGAGGTCATGGGACGCAAACAGATGCCCGGATGTGCTGATGGAGTCAGATTGCTCACACGGACAGCTTAAATCGATGAATAGCCAAAGCCGCTTTTTTCGTTCTTTGCTGAATTTCCGATAGGAGTTCTAAGTCTTGAAGTGAAACGTAAATAAAGACTGGGGTCTTCTGTCCATCGTATGGCAAATGCCTTGACCCACCTAATCCAAAAGAAAATGCTAGCGGATCCATGAAAACTATAATAAAGAAGCATGATATAGCACAGTTTATTCGGAAGGAACTAAAGGTCAAAAGTTTACCACAAACAGTAAGGACGCGAACACATTTATTCCGTCTGCGATGGTACTGACGTTGTCTGCCAATATGTACGAGGTCAACCACAGCAAACGGTATCGACATCACCACTAGCAGCTAAGAATTCAATATGATCACTGCTAATTACCTGCCCCCATTCAATATACAACTACCCCCCATCTGTTAACAGAAATCATTGTTCATACAGCAAAGTGTTGTTGAACAGGAGGGTTAACATTTAGAAATAATGTATTTCTCAGGGTGCATACAGCCACATCACATGAACAAAGAATACGCGACTGTATCCCCGGCTTTGCCTTGTGATGCATCTTCTAAGAGAATACCTGAATCACCGGTTGGTTATTCTAGGCGAAATTTCTTTTCTACGGCAATGGTCATGCC
>JARGYV010080762.1:0-20169 GCA_029532675.1 Ornithodoros moubata | reverse complement strand
TCTTGAGCGCGGGTTCGATCCCGGTCGAGGACGGCTGCGCAATTGCACTGCAGGAGTTATGCGCCACAACTAGTCTTATTGCGCATCAAAAGTGGCACGTGTGATAGATGCATTGGTGGAAAGCGAAAATAAGTCGGCCACAAAGGTGTGCACTGAAATGTATATGAAAAAAAAAAAAAAGGTGAAAGAAAAGATAAGGAAAATCATTATGGTTTCGTCATTTTTTTATTTGCTTAGGGATATGTGTGTCTGCATCTGTGGGATCAGTATCCACCGCAATAGAGAATGTGTTCATGAGCCCTTGCTGGTGAAGTGACTTGGAAGGTGCAGCAGATCATCGAAAAATCAACGTACTGACAATTTTAACTGGATTTTAAGTGAATGCGTCGATTGCACTCTAAAAACAGAACTTCACCGCATAACACGGCGATGACCAATCGCCGTTCCGAATGATACCTTTCAGCGACGACACTTGCTGAAAACGGTGGGCGTACGCCTTTTTTGTGACACTTATGAACTGCATAAGTGTCACAAAAAAGGCGTACGCCAACCGTTTCCACCAAATAGGGTCAGTAAAAGATGTTATTCGGAACTGAGATTGGTCATCGCCGTGTTATGTGGTGAAGTTCTGATTTTGGAGTGCTGAGCTGTCGCATAAATTGGAAAACCCAAAGACGTCTGTAGACATAACGTTAAAGCGCACCAATGACAGCGTTGAAAACCGATACGTAAAAGCAGCGCGTTGGAAAAGCTTTACCCCTCTACTTCGATCGGAGAATTTTACGGAGAGTAGTTCGGAATATCGTTGAGAACTGGAGCCATATTCCGTTCGTTGGTATCAAAATTTGTATTTAAATAGGCTCTACAGGTGCAAAATACCTTCGGCCCACCCTTAACAGCACGCAAGACACTTCCTAATCACAGTGTGCGGATGTGCAAGGCGTCCATAATCGCTTTCAAGAGTCGAAAGCATGTAGCGGGAGTATGGGCTCTTGAGTGGCTAACTCCCTTGTGCGCAGAGCGACGTACGCGATGCAGCTGTGCGTCGTCGGCCGCCGTTGTGCGTTTTGCGGCGTCACTTCATCAACGCGTCTCTTTTGTCTCCCTCCTTGCTGCTGCTGGGAGAGAGAAGTTACCCCTCGGGATTAATTGGTCGGGTCAGGTTGAGCAGGTAATGCTACCTCCCCCCCAACCCGCTTCTCTCCCACGGCGCGCACTTTCCACCTCCTCCGTTTTGACTTTAGTCGCTCGCTGCTTGCAGCTGCTGCTGTTGCTCCTTGTCTTCACGACCACAAATTCGCGTTCTGTTTTGCATCGTGCTTCTTCGGGTGTCCGTCTACCGTAGACGGTGTGTGACGCCGGCATGGGCTGGTGGGGCGTCCACTGACGGAGCTTGTGGTGTGTGTTGTGATGTTGTCGATATGTACCTCGTCGTGGTGCTGCCGGTGTGAACACGTGATTGTTTGACTCAAGGGTTGGGCCCGGATGTAAACAGTTGCCCATGCTGCGTTTCGGATACAGAGCCGAGACAGGTAAGGTCCGTGCGGCATCGTACCGTGGCGGGACGTCCCTCCCGCGGCGAGCTCTCACGTGTGCCGACGAGTTGGGAACTTCTTAACGTGACAGCTTCCAAGTAGCTGCCTTCGGTGGGCGGGTCGCTGTAGGGTAGCCAGAAGAGAGGCGATGATGCCTGTTTTGTCAGGAAGCACAGCGGGAATATTGCGGGAAGTGTCGGCTGGATGCTGGTGTCCGGCGGGGCCGTTGACAGACGCATCTAGTGGTCTGTGGACGAGATTTGGGGGTAAATTGTCACGAGGTCCTGCGCCAGGCTTGTTTGACACCATTTGCGAAACTCTGGGGCGTCTCTGAGGGTTTTGCCACAAAACGTTGTACTAAAAAAGGGGATCAATTTATTTGCCATCGTAACTGAAAGGGTGGTAGACGTGAAAAGAAAGAATGTGGTACATGATGTTGCTTTTAGAAGGGAGCTCGTAATTCCATCCTAGGGCGACTTCTTGCTGAATATTGCTGTGCCTCTGGGTGTGTAAAGAAAAGAGGGTGGAGGTAAGAACGGCATGAGCACGATATATCACTCGGATTATTATCTCTTATTGCTTACAAAGCCATCGCGTTGTGTATCCCTCTTACAGATTCCCAGCAAATTGGAAATTGCACCGATGTCGATGATCTGCCTTAATGACCCCGAATAAGTACACAGCACGAAACGGTTTCCCTGGATCCGTCGAGGCTCAGAAGAGTAACATAGTCTGGGAAATCACCTTGGGTTGCATAAGATATATATAAGCCACGTACCTTTCACTTCACGGTTTTGTCTTTCTTGTTATTGCAAGTTGGACACGTGCCCTTTCGGAATATATGATCGAATACTTAGGCTACCGTGCTCTGGGTATATAACCACTTCTCCAAGATTATTTACCATGCATTACATGCACTTATAGCTGTAAGTGCATGGTAATCCAAGATCCGCTCACCTTGATATACGTAGAGCTCCTGAAGTGAACCTCCCTGTATATACTACAACTGAATATTACATAAAAGCTACAAGGTAATAAGAGGAAACACTTAATTTCTATTCGAAAGGCAGCGCCCGTTACCAGGATGGACACACGACACAGGAAAGAGAGATATGTGTACAGCTTTATAATCGACAAGCATGTGTCACATTCCCCGAATTTTCATTTCAGCCAACCTTCGGCACATGTACGGGAGAGGAACTGGTTTTCCCCAGGCGACACAAAAATCCTTTTCCTATTCGATAACGGTCTTTTGCGCAGAAGCATAATATTTCACTTCATCCTCCACTTATTCACAGAATAGGGGCAGTAATGACCGTTTTCACCACACTTTTCCGGCCCATGCGTGTCTCGAATATGAATCGCAGCCGGCGACTTCCACGCTTCCACCCCTTTTGCTGTCACGTGTTTCCAAGTCAGTGTACAGCTGAGGCGTGGTTGCCTAGTCTTTAACCGAGCCACATCTCTCCATGGTGACACCGGTAAATAGTACTGGAGACAACTAGGTTTAATGCTGCTGTTGGGGCTTATAAATATATATAGGATGAGGATACCAGCAGCAGACAGGATATGTCGCGTTCAATAAATGTTGCACGGGTGATAGTTATATAAGAAAGAGCGAAAGCCATAGGTGGGCATGAGCGGCCTGTTAATATAGCGTCACACGCTTGCCACGTTTGCTTCGAAGTTCGTCCTTCGCGTTGGCCACTTTACAGTGACTATGAAGTCTGGAGTAATGGTGTTGTTCTTTCCCTCTCCGGTGAGGAGATTCGTTGCGTCTCGAGTTCGGTAGCTTAGAACCAAAAAGACGCCTAACGACGAAGTAAGTCAAGCAGCAATAAGGTTTACTATACACAGTATATAGAAAGCGATACAAGAAAAGGCCAAAGCTTACTGGACGGGAGCTCAACGGGACGAAATCTGGCCACAGGGCCCCATACCTTCCTGCGGCAAGTGCCTCCGCTCAAGCCGTCCGGACAAAGCGCGTGTCCACTTATAAATGCCAAAAATGATCGCTGCCCCCCAACATGGCAGATCCAACTTTGGGGAAAATAAGCCAATATCTAACTAGTGAAATTAACCGGGTTAGTGAGGTAAAAGCTCCACCTTAGGTTGAACTCAGTCCCGTAATCCCGTCCGCCATTTTAAACTTGTAGTTTCTGTAGTGTTTCAGGATTAAGGAATTGCGATAGCTTGACGACAAAGGAACAAACACTAAGTGGGTCGCGGGCGCTGGACTCCGGGTTCCGAGTAACCTGTATACATACAAATGACTTCAAACGGCATCCATGACCGGCCGAGGTGCACTCTAAAAACAGAACTTCACCGCATAACACGGCGATGACCAATCGCCGTTCCGAATGATACCTTTCAGCGACGCCACTTGCTGAAAACGGTGGGCATACGTCTTTTTTGTGACACTTATGCACTGCATAAGCGTCACAAAAAAGGCGTACGTCCACCGTTTCCACCAAATAGGGTCAGTAAAAGATGTCATTCGGAACGGCGATTGGTCATCGCCGTGTTATGCGGTGAAGTTCTGTTTTTAGAGTGTGGAGATGTCAAAATGGCTGGCTCTATAGTTTAGACCATAACATCTGGCAACACTCGAGATTTTCTGTGACCGGTAAAATACTCATAGATACCTTGTATGTACGTCTTTCTTCCTCTTATGTCTTCGAATTCTTCTGGTATCCGATAGCATTGTTTTTGCTCTTTCGTCTCTCTTTTCTTGAGACACATTGCCTCGGCGGAGTATTCGAGACGCTGTTCCATTTCCTGATCGCAACTCTTGCCCCCTAATGAAAGCGGAGAATCCATCCTTGCAGTATAAAAAGCTGTCCTATCTCAAAGCATAATGCTTCACCACAACATGTTATCTACATATCACAGCATTATATATCTTCTTCTTCTGCCTCACAGCATATATCTTATCTCGCCTGACTTGTACATGGAGCTGGCTTGATGAAAGTGTATTCACCGCACGTTTCTCTTTATATTTTTTTGTCTTTTTTTTTTTCTCTTCTCTTATAATAGCATTTTAGAGACCTTCATCCGGAATTTTGCCTCGTTCTGATATTCAGTGAGGTCAGGTATTGATACCACATATCAGCGCAAGAAATTAAACAGCCCCCGTTATCGCTTGCGTCTTGTAAGAAGGAAGAATAACCTTAAACGGTCATGATAATTAATGATAATGATTGGTTGCTTTACGGCGTGAGACAACTGATATCATCAGCGACGCCACCAGTGGCCGGTCCGTGGGTTAATTTTCCAACCTAGCTCGACACATTGTATTTGATATCCCGGAAGATGGCGTGCCTGAACAATTCCTACCCTGCCACCGAATTGCTGGCGTCCTAGACCGGGATCGAACCCGCAACCTTGGGATTGGAATGCGAACGTACCTGCTACCGACCGTGCCACCAAGGCCGGTAGTGATGAAGAAGTGAGATGGCTCGCCCCAAAGGAATAATTGAAAGAGCACACATCAACAATATTAAGTGGTGATAATAAAGTTAGGTGATTCGCCACTAGAGGCGTCGCACACTACAAGTGTTACTATATACTACGCGTTAAGACTTCTGCAGCCAGCCAGCCACTCCCGATAGTCAGAGTCTGACATTTCCGTTTTTATTTTTTCTTCTTAAGAGAGAGAGAGAGAGAGGGAGAGAGAGAGAGAACAAAAGAAACGTATGACGCGAAAAAGTTGTAAGTGATTGACTGGCTCATCAGCGAGCGACTGCGTGTACCACGGCTGTCTATAAACTACACGGGCGATTCATTTTACTCGCTGAATGAAATGCTAATGACCGCCATGTTTTCTTTCCTTTCCATTCGCTCTCCCTGTAATTTGCTCATTCCAACACCAGTGGCTGACGAAGGACTGTAGCAGCATATTTGAATGCACCCCTCGTAATTAACGCCGCACCGCAGACATCTCAAGCGCCAAAGGATCTCGCAGCTCCGTAGAGCGTATAGCCACGGAATGCTTAATGGTTCATTGTTGCATCTGTAGTGTTTCGTCACAGGGAAGGTTCTGCCTGGAGCACTTGCGAGCGTCATGCATGCAGCTGATAAGTAACATCTGCACCATTTGAATACGCTCTAAGACACCTCGACTATAGAAGTTGCCAGGTGCGCGCATATTACGTTGCTCATGTTATCCGTGGGGAAGGACAGAAATATCTGTGACGCAGCAGGGTATGCAGATTGAGCTTCGCAGTAAAAACAGCTGGGAATCCTTGAGAAATGGACTCGTTTGAATACGGCGGCGAACGATAGACTCTGTGTGGGCGACGCACGAAGACGGTTTAGACTGCGTAATGACCCATCCCGGGAAGTTTCAGCTGGACCCAAGACTATAAGACACGTTGCGGAGAAGCTTTTTCGTTGCTATTTTTGCCATTGTCCGATCTCTCGACTGCCGTAGTGTCTTAAGGGCACTCAGAACAGAAGATCGGACGTAGACGGACATAAGTCGACACCCCTTTTTTTTTCTTTGTTTGAGGTTAACTCCTCGTTGCAAGCGGAGTTATAATGGCCGGTGCCGGAGGTTAATTGGATGTTTGAAGTACAACACATACGCCTTCCACCAAGGGCAGCTTCAAAAGGCGATCAAAGGGGATTAAGAACGACATTTTTTTCCTCTTTTGCTGCATCCTGTTGTGGCAGAGCAGTGAAACCGTAACTGACGTGTTAATCGCGTATGTTCGTATAAAAGTCACATTAGAGCCTCGCTCAAATTTCGTCCAGCAGGTTCACGGTTCTATATTTTCTATGTGGTACTGAAAGTTTGGGTTCATGGTTCTTACTCTCTATGTGGTAGTGAAATTTTTGGTTTCACGGTTCTATATACTCTCCATGTGGCAGTGAAAGTTTGTCGAATTTTCAAATTTTTAACTGGGTATCGCTAAAGATGCATCAAATCGTTTTGGTCACCCATGCGCTCATGACGCACTTTAAAAACAGAACTTCCCCGCACAACACGTTGGAAACAATGACGTTACAGGATGATAACCCTCACTGACTTGAATGGTGAAAAAGAAAAGTAGGTGTAGGCCTTTTTAGGACAATCAACATAACGCATAATGTCAAAAAAGTGCGTACTCTGCCTTTTCCCACTAGTAAGGAAACAGAATGGTATCAGTGCGAATAGTGATTGGCTCTTGGCGTGTTATGCAGTGAAACTCTGCTTTTAGAGTGCATCTTTATGGTTGTCGGACGTCCTTTTTAATTACATGCTGGGCAGAAACATTGGTCATTCACTGAAGAAAAAGGCGCTTCCGAACGGCGATTTACTGCCGAGCTGGGGCGAACATCCACTTCTGTATGTGTGCCTCGTGTTCTATGGCTCTTGATGGCACTATTGGAATGTCACGCTCGATTTCGCTACGCCATCCGCAGCCGTTGCAGTGTTCGGCCTTATACCTTATATCATGTGTAGAGTCATGTACAGTACAGCAGGCGCAATTAATGAAGGCAAATGGAAATAGTGTATAGGGTGTGGTCACTAATGGGTTGGATCTGTTCTGAGGACATTTCACGAGACGCACTGCGAAGGGTAACCAGGAATTTATGATAGCCATCGGGAGAACTTCTGCCCTCTTCAGGCTAGCGTGCCAGCTGTGGCGGCTTCGTTGACGATGCAGCAGGATTTCACGGTTGTTTTTCATAGTAACGTTCTCATGCTTCCATTGAGTCTTATTCGCTGTTTGGTACACTATGGTCACCTGGGTGTTCGTCGTATGAAGCACTTTGTTGCGTGGACTTCAATCACAAAAACATTAATGCTTTCTACAATATTGACCTATGTCAAAGTGAATCTTCATACTAACAACGGCAACAACAGCTAAGACGTCAAATAAGAACAGGTACAAGTGAGCATTATTTTGCTCCTCCGCTTTCACTTGTCAACTTTGAGCGCATCTTTAGGGGCTGAGAGAATGGGAGTGCAAATGAGATTTGAACGATCCGTCTTCTCGGGGCTGCTTCAAATCGATTCCAGTGGACCTGCACTGGGTTCTCAGCTGGTCTCTCATCATTGAAATGGCCAGTGGACCCCATTAGCCATTCGCACCCAAGCAGAGGATTTCAAATGAGAGGCTGCTCGAGTGAGGGTCCATGGGTCCTTCCTTAGCTGTAGTGCACTTGTGCCGATGAGATGGCTTAAGAAAAATCTCGTTTTCCGTCTCCAGAGATTGAAACTCGATCGTCCCCTGCGAAGGGTGCTGTTCCCTGATGGTTTCCGAAGGAAAACGATGCGCCTTCCTGCGATGTCGTGCCTGCGGATGAACAGTGGTTCGTGGCCCAATAAAAGAAGTCAGTATTTGCGAGAAAGCCCCCCGTTTAAGCGTAAATGACATTGTATCCTTTTTGGAGGTGTGCATTATTTTAAGAATATTTTTAATTTCCCGTCACATTCTTTATGCACATCGTTTGACGTTGTGGAAGCTGCGTATACAGAAAGCTGCGCATCGGATGTCGAAACTGGGAACCGCAGGAAAAAAATACGAAAGGCAGAAGTTTCCGGCGAGGTTACAACTTAAGTGATGGTTAAGGACCAACATAGACCTCGAACTTCCGCTGTCTCTCAGTATTCCCTATGTTTGTCGTGATCTTTTGCCTACCCTGGAAGGCATCATAGTCATTCTGGCCTGACTTTACGAGCAAACGGTATAAACCATATACAACTCACTTTTTCCCCCACTACTTTCTTATGAAAACTTGGCACATAGAGCCAGGAAGTTTCGTGACTTCAAATGCTTTGAGGGAACCGGTAAGCTTGCGGCAGGAACAAAGAAGAAGCAGAAAAAAGTATGCGACAAATTTAAAAGTTTCCACGCAACGACTACATTGTATATGGTCCCATTGACGTAGAGCTGTTGCGTAAAGGTTTACCATGCTTTTTGTACTGTTCAGCCATTTGCTACGTCTCATTTTCGCTACACGGGCTAACAAGCCGAGATCGACACCTGCGCCTTGCGCTCATTCATGCTCTCCTTCACTTTCCAGTATATCGGCCAAACCTGTGTTCACACACCCGTTGCCTTCTGATTCGGCCCGTTGAGCTTGCTTACAACGCCGAGTCCTCCTCAGTGAGCGTGCTCATGAGCGTCATTCTCGAAGAGGGACTTGCGTGTTTCGTGACCACTGGATTGTTCACGTACCAGCTTTACGTATTTAATACCATTTGGGGGGTGTTGTTGATAACGAAAAGGCTCAATGATGTGATGAAATGCGAACAGGACGATGTGTCCCACAATATACAATCGCGTTTCGGATTCCTGCTTCGTGGTTTATCATTGTGCACGGGCAAGATGAAAGGCTGCCCCACATCTTGTATTGCGTCAATATGAACAGACAAAACCAGAACATCCACATCGCTCGTGTCGTCCAACACTTTGCCTTCACATGCGTCTCCGCACCGTAACCCAGTGGAAAGGTGCGAGTTAAGTTTTCAGAGGACGTGCCTGGATTGAGGTGGGGGAAGACTTGTGGCAGTGAAAAGAGAGGGCGAGAAGTCCAAAATCGAGTTACATCCAGAGCACGAACACGCCGAGAAGAAGGTGGGAAGCGACCACCGCCACTCCCGGTCAGGACTCACTTTGATATTTCATCCGCGTTATTCCTCCCCCTCTCCCTTCGTTACGTTTGATTTATTTTCCACTATGTTGTCGGCTTCCCTTTGTTTCTCCCTCTGCAAGGCGATATCATCTGGGAAATGATCAGAGGTGCATCTCGACGAGTGGATGGAGGGGGAGGTCTGGCTTTGCTTCAAGACTCCCGAGTTACGCGCTGCATTATACGACTTAAATGACTGATCCTCGTTTTCTTTTCTTTTTGAACGCGCGGGCGGATTTCGATGTCCATTCCTGTACTCCATTTTACACTCGAGATAAGGTGACGGGTTTGCAGTCGTGACTCGCTTGCGAGGCATTACGGCCCTGCTGTTGCTTTGGCTGGCACCATGTGAGGTCAGCTCTTGTGCGGGGCATTCCTGTGAGTTCTTCACTTGATGTGCATGTGTGGAGCTTCCGGGCAACGCCGGTGGGTCCTCTTGCCTCTGCTCCCCACGAGGTGATTCTTTGATTCTGTACTTCGTACATCGAAGGCAGGAAGGGCATGCCAAGTATTGTCGCCTACAGTGTGCACTGAAAGGGGCCTTAGCGTCTAAAACGTGCTGTAGATGTGAAATATTTTTATGGTGCTGCTTTGCGCATGTGTTTCGTCCGTCGGACTGGCAGTTGAAACTTCTATAGGAAGAGACCACAGTGTAAGCCTGTTTGTGTTTGTAAAGAAACTGTTCGCATTCGGCTGTATTATTTTCTTGCTCCCTGTATGGTATTATGTTCTGAGGAGTTGTTTCGCAAGAAAAGTGAGTACTATTTACGTTTAAGCATGCGATTAGTACCCATCAATTTACTTGACAGAATGTTAATTTGTTCGTTTCCGTGTGTGCCCTGTTGGCCTTGTATGGCGTTGTTTACTTCCTATAAAAACATCAATGTGAAACTGTTCATTATTGTGTCTTCTACGTCATCGACCGACGTCATCGACGTCGGTCTCGTATGTGATATTCTCGTAATCACAGCATTGAGAAATCCGCTCAAACTTAGGAGTTCCATCTCTGAACAGAAGGCCCTTGTCAACTAAATACGCACACTGCCATGGGTCGCGAGCGGCGATCCCCTGCTGGCTCTCACCGGCGGTCGATGGAAGCAAACGTGCGGAAAGCTCAAGATGGAATGGTTCAGTCCTGAGTGATTTACACGTCCTCTCTCCTCGGCAGCCAGAGTGGCAGGGGATCGTTCAACCACCAACTCTACGACAACCGTGTCGAACGTAGCGGAGCCGACGTCTCCCATTACCGTTCAATTACTCCACACAGTCCAGCTTTACGTCCCTTGCACATCGTGCTCATGCGCCTCCGTCACTCGACACCGGGACGATATCTCGTTCAGCACTTTCCACGCAGCCAGATGTCGATGTATTCGTGCAGTTGGCATGAACAAGTACCTTGAGCCGCCAATGCTGTCTTTAACGTATTCAAAGCACGGCGAGCAACGAACTAAAGAGTACTATAATGCCACCGCAAGCACGCGCTCGCTTCCTTGCAGGAATGCAGTCAGCCGTTTCCTGTCATTTTCGTTCGAGGTGGAGCCGCCCGGTTGTGCTTGTGATTATTTCGTCCGCTTGCCAAGGCCAGCCGGAGCCGCTGCAGGGCTCTCTATAGATATATATGCACAAGTCGTGCTTTGCATAATCGTCGGTAAAGGTTTCTATGCATATGTGCCAGGGTGTTTAGAGTTGACGCTTTTCTCCTCGTCAGGGGGATTCGGACACGTATGCATGAATGATACAGTGTTCGCTCCAGACGACCTGGAAGGTATGTTGTCCTTCTTTTCGCGTTTTTTTTTTTTTTTCATCCAGCTGTTTTGAGAGAAAAGGCTGGAACGTTCAGTGACGGTGCTGTGTCCTTTCTGCGTTGATATAACGTACGCTGCGACAAGGGTCAAGCTTCTCTGCGGCATTATCCGTCACCTAGCGAGCCGCGTCGGCAACGGCCGGATGTCAGAGGACATTTGCAGGCGCCGTCGGGCTGCAATTACCGCGCGCACGTATTCATTAAAATTTGCCTACCAGGCGCTCAAAGTGACGGCTGCGCCGCATAGCAAGGACAGTCTGTCGCCATCAGACTTCACGCATCATGCAGTCCGCAGACTTTGTTAGTATGAAAGGCTATCCCTTCGAGTTATTCGTCTGGCATATGTGTATGGACCAACTGTAAGCGTCATCTTTGCGTTTATTTCACGACATAGACGGCGTGTTTGATGGCTGACGTTTGATGACTTGCCACTCCGCTTGACATATGGCTTGTATAAGCTGTAATATTTGGTTACCAATCACACATGGAGCGAGACATCTGTGTTCAACTTGTAGTTCGAACACTTTTTCCATTCTAAATAAGTACGGATGGGCACAGGTCCGAGAAGGAGCAATTGTACCCGTTGTTCTGACACCAGCTTTGGATTGTTGACTCTGGAATTCAGTTGCAACTTGCTATCCTGTGCCCAGAACCTGCACGGTACTGCTCGCCCCTTTCGCCCATCCCGAAGTCTCGTTCTAAAGCACGACGAACTGTCATTCGAGCTCTTAATTTAATAGCCAAAGTCCCAACTGCCTGGTCTTGAGCCGTGTTCTCTATAGCCGTCCCGAGGAACGTGTACACGCCTGTATGGCACGGTAGACCAGACAACGGAGTTCCTCCATCTCAGCACGGAGACGTGGGTAGGCGTCAGCGTTTCCTTTTGGATGCCGTCACCCGTGCCGGGCACGTGGACTTTTTCTTGCCAGTCGTAGATAATGACAGCTAATGCATGCGTAAGCAGCAGCAGCAGCGGCGGTAACCCGAAATAAACGGGGGACCAGCCGGAAATAAAGCGCGGGGTGCTTTGCCCCTTTTCTGCATGTGGCAGTGGAAACCCGGAGGAGGAGGCCATTGTCTTCACGGGAGTGCCTCTTTGAAGCTCGGTTCTGACGCTTGAAGATGTAAGGAATGTGGGTGTCAGTCACAGTCGCAGTATACGCCGGCCAACTCGGTGAGAGTCCCGCTTTTCTCTTTGCTGTCTGGTAGCAGCGCTGGGTATGGAACTTTCCATTCGAAGGATGATCGTGTTAAGAAGGCGCGAGTCAAGGGAAACGACAGAAATGAGCATCTGTCGGCTGTTCAGTGGCTTGCTTCATGATCTTTTTTTCATCCTACTGACAAAGGTTTTAGGTAGATCTCAGCGTATTATTCGTTGGCTATCACGCTGGCCGTGCTTTTTCATACAGCTCCCCGTCGTCTCTGTCGCTTGTTGGTGTTGGATGGAAGATAAGCGCCGTGGATGGGAGAGGACGATCGTTGTATTATACGAAAAGGTTGTCAAAAACTGAGCAAAGGGTGCGAACGTGTGATGCGGCGGCCCTGGTTGACTTGAAATGGCCCTATGCCATAAGGGCCGAATTCACGAATCTGACTTGACTTGAACTAGACTTGCAAACATATTGAGTCTACGCGATCCCGCTTCTGAAACTGTTCTCGACTTGAATCGCGATCTGACATCGAACTTCGGCCCCATATGCACGTAGGCTCGCGGACTTGAACTTTCTCGTGGGCTTGACGAAGTTAAGATCGAGACATGTTTATGAAACAAAAACACGGCTGGAGCTCGACTCGAATCTAGAACGGGCTCTGTGCTGACCTCTCCAAGTCAAGGCGCTGTTTCAAGTCAAGGTAGATATGTGAATTGGGGGTAAGTGAGACGAAACCTTCAGCTACATACAAGGCTGCGAAGGTAAAACAGGAGAAACGTCGTTTTTTCGTCATTCTCTTCAGTGACAAGGTTCGCAAAGAATAAAACACGTCCCGACGTGCATTTACAGGTTAGCTCGACCAGGACACAGACGCAGCACGATCTCCTCGTTGTGCACAGTAACCGAGGAAGTGAATACCTGCGTCACACACGGGGGCGTTTTTGCAATTAGCACATGCTGCTCGTTAAAGTACAAGAAAGCTCGCTCACTGTTTCGAGCCATTGTGTTTATATGCTGCAGCCTAGCAGCTGCAAAGGCGTCAGCATATCTTTATGTACATCAGCACCGTACAAGAACACTCTGCGTAATTGGACGTATGGCTGGTTCCCCTGCTGATGAATACGCATGCGCAGATTGCCTGCGGTGTCGCTACAGGATAATTACATCGTCGTATAACAAGAGGCCCCTGTGTAAAGCGTTGCTGGAGGTGTGCGTTTAGGCATTGTTGGTACGGACGCCTCCTCCTCGCGTGTAACGAGCCTCCTGCTTTTGTTGGCGGGCGGCCTTTGTCTGTCGCCACTGCCGTCATAAAATGCAAATAATTGTTCTTCTTATTCAAAGCTGGAGGTGGGCGAAGGTGTCCCCGAGAGCGCAATTAGCCTGAGAACCAGGAACCGTTTGACAGCTTCTCTTTTGTTCACTAGACGGTATGTGACCGATCGGACCGGCGTATATAGGTGCCTCTATATATGACCGGTCGGCCAGTCAGCTAATAAGCGGGTCTTTAGGACACAGTGCCCCCCATGTTACGGGTTCAAAATTATTACGATAGAATCGCTTCGTGTGAAATGAAACTTTGCGTACTATTTTTAGGGTTGTGAGAACATATTTCAATTTGTAGCAGAGCCACAAGACAACTGCTTAATGGTACGTGACGGAATGAGTTCTCAGGTGCCTCGATGCACGTGCCGCCCGTAGGCCTGTATGCGGTTGCGGGTTCATAGGCCGAACATAAGCTGGTACTGTACCGGGAATGGTGAACCTCCCCATATATCATCATCATTATTTATTGTTGTTCGGCTAGGCCTTCCATCGAAAGAAATGTTGGCGGGTAAGTCAGGAATCACCAAGTCCGCTTCCTCCTCAACGGCTCGCAGGCGACGCTGCGCATTTCTAAAGAACCGTAGTGTTCCCTCCCAATGACATGTCGTGTAGCTGCAAGTCCTTACCTTCTGTGATATACGCGCCTTTTCAGTTCCAGCGAATACTTGTGCGGTGCATTTTTGTTTACCGTTTTGAGGCGCCCCCACCGCCTCGTGTAATCCCCTCGAAATGACGAAGCCCACCACTTGTCGTTCTGCCGCTACTATTTGCGCAATAAGTACGGTTCAGCGTCTCTTTTTTCTTGTTTTCGGGCGATACGCGGGCATTGCAGCAGGATGCGGAGCAAAGTATGGAAGCCCTCGGATTAGAATGCTTCTTAGGTGTTACCTTGGAAATGGACGCCGACCCGAAGGGATCAAATACTCCGCGCTGTATATGCCCGGAGCGTCAGGGCATCAGAGTGCGTTTTTGTCCCTCACTGCGAGCTTTCCGATCTGTTCGCCGAGCGATTTTTGGGCAATTGAACTAGCGTTTTCAATCTTTGTCTTGGCGGATTCGGAATTAATCCTCGCGGAAGATGCAATGTCGAACCTTCATCGCAGTGTGTTGCTTCAGTGTGTGCGTGGGTTTTCTGATAGCTGTACTGTTGGGTGTGCCGAGAGCCACACGAGATTGGAAAGGGGGTGGGATGGCTCATCTAGCGATGAAAGGGCGCCGTATATTTGGGACTCCGCGGTCGTGAGTTCGCACTTTTTGACGGCTGCAGGGCCGTGCCAGAAATGGGATTTAAAACTTCTGCTGGGAGCTGCTCTGTGGCGTGCTGCCCCCTATGAGCCATACCGGCTTAGCAGCGGAAATAGATAACTACGAATTTTAATCTGTGATCTCGTGGGACTGACATGATTACAACATTTTTTTTCCCTTTTTTCTTATTGCGGTGCTTCGTCATAGTTTTGCTTCTATTTGATCTGTTTGATTTTGTTGTTATCTTTGGAGATCTTGCCTTGCGTCTCTCAAGTGAAACAAAATTGTGGTCTGTGAAGCAGCAACAGAACGGCGGTTTACGAGCAAGATAAGGTTAACACGCATAATTGTTACCATTATTGCATGTATTTTGATACTGTATACAACAGTAACAAACGTCGTATATCTGACGGCACTAGCCAAGATAAAAGCCAAGTACGCAGCGGATTTTTCCCGTCTCACTCGCTGTGGCCAGGAGTGTGTGGCAAAGCACTACTCCGTCTAAACTATCCACGCTTTTTCTTTTTTCCTCTCTTTCCTGGTGACGCATCGGTTTCTCGTTTGCAAGCAATTGCACGAGTTCTCCGCCGCTCTCTGTTAGAAGATGGTTTAATACCAAGGTGGACTGTGCGCCGCCGGACAAGTGATGTCGTTACGATAACCCCTGTAAGGCACACGAAAACAGGCCGGCAGGATGGGGACGAGAAGGCCATAAAAGTAGCTGGGGAGTACGCGGAGGGCCGACAAGGCTTGAATCTAAAGACACGGGACGCATGGTATGTAAACCGTGTGTCCTAGGTCTCAAGTTCATGGTCGTGACCCTACACAAGCCGAAGCTCGCCCCTTCTCTTCCTCTCCTCCGCCTGCAGCAAGCGAACTCGCTTCTTCATGGCGCTCATCGAACTGCAACGCTCCAGCGAAATCTCAACAGAGTCTTAGGTGAATGAGGCGAGAAGATGGTGAGTTCAAGTGCGCAGACGTCCCAAGACAAGACGTCCCCGCCGATAAAAGGCGCGGAAAACGATAAGGACTCGAGGGTCGAGTGGCGCGTTGAGAATGCAGCATGTTTACTGCGTTGCTACGATATGTTGTCCGACAAATCTCCTGTCGTTATGATTGTGGCATGTAACAGCATGTCGTGGAACAGGAACGCCATTTTCTTCCAACCATAATTTATTCGATTTAATTATTTTGGTGTTGTCAAACCTTTTTTTTTTTTTTTTGCATGTGTATCTGACCGATATGAAGATAATCCAGCCTATACGAACGCGGTTCAGAAACTTCTGGCTGATAAGCCCCTGTATATGGAGATTATGCATAGCACCATTTAGTAGAAAAATTATCAACACTATCATTTTATCGTAAATGCTAACTTCTTCTGCCTTCTCCTAACGGATATTCTACTCTCTTCATAGAGTAGCGTCCGGTGCTATATTCTAATTACGTCCGACTTCGAACGCTAATGAAATTAATTGCGCACAAGGCAGAGATCTCACAAAAAATCTCAAGTGATTTGGAAGAAACTCAAGTCGCTTGATTGCAGTTTACCTTCATTGTGGCGTAATTTTTTCTACCAGCTCTAATTACACCACTGGTTTGGTGATTAAAGGGCATTATCTGCGAGCGGGCTATATTGTGGCAACCCCTCGCGTAAACAGTCAGTCTCATCGAACTATCCGCATCGACTTCTGTGCAACCACCTCTGACAGTCATCCTATACTTACTTGTTAAAGGCACCACGACGACGTCTGTTCTGGAGACCGGTTGCCGCGAGGCAACCTTTGGGCCTCCCGTCTTCCATTTTTTTAAAATCCTTCTTTTTCTTAAGTAAAAAGGACATCGATTCCATCTCCCTGTGAATGTGTCTCGGATGCACCTTATTCTCTTTCTATGTCGTCGTCTTTTTCGTGAGAAATAAAGAAAAAGGGAAGAAAATCCAGAGCCACGCGTCTTTCACCATGGGAATCGCTTCGCCTAGGAAACAGGAACCCTCTCTCTGCTTCTCTGGAGCGGATTTTCGATAATCTTTATTTTGCCACGCGTCCCTGCAGGTAGATTATAATGCAGTGCGAAATATCGTTCTCCTATGGATACATCCACACACACACAGAAAGCGGCGAAAACTCGCATCCATCTCCTCCTGGGCGTTTGATAACACCTTTTTGAGTCGGCGGCGAGGAAAGAAACCGGGTGCATTAGGCGCTGTTTTCCCTTTGCGTCTTGACGTTATATTCTGGCATAAGTATATTTCTCCGGCGTGGACGACTTTTCCTCTGGCGTCCGTCGTCGCAGAGTGGCCGAGAGTAGCCCTTCGCGCGATTATCCGTTTCGAGTGTGTCTCGATGTAGTTTTGTGTGTTATGCCCCCTCTGTATGTGCGTCTGTGTTGTTTGTGTGCGTGCCAGGAGCACTCGGTGTGCGCGTTCTCAAAATGGAAGGGCTGGGCTGGCTGTAGAAATGCTGGCTTTTAGGAGCGTAAACAGGACGGCTGAATAGTAGTAGAGGGGGCGGGTGAAAAAGGGAATGCGGGGCCTTCGGAGGATTTTATATCTATAGTTGCAAAATGTATACATGCAAAGGGGAAGTGACTTTGACGCGGGGGATGCTGGTATATGAAGAGTAGCCAAGACTTAGGCGTTTTGTTGTGGCTTGATGGGACTTGTTTTATTGTTCTGTACCTTTGAGGAGCGTTTGTAGAACCACATTGATATTGATTTTGTTCACGTTAACACGTAGTGAACTTTCGATGCGAAAAAGGGCTGTTTCAGCGCAGTGAATACGTCCTAAATTTGAACTCTTTAAACGTTTAATAAAAGATAGCGGCAAAAAAAAAAAGATAAAGAAACAAAAATATCAGTAAAAATAAAATAAATAAATATGGCTACATTGCGAGCAGCGATGAAGTTAATTCGGTGCTCACCAGATGGCACAGGAGGCGCAACGTTGACACCGCTGGAACTATTCATCGCAGACAACTGGAGGAAGCCGCGTCTGCGTCATAAGTCGCGGCACCATCTGGTGAGCAGCGCATAAACTGCGTGTGGTGCTTAGTGACTCTGCGTGTTGTTTTTGGTTGTGCTCGCCATATATTTCCCATCTGGTCATTCATTCCTTGAAAAGCGTTTGTTGCCCGACTCGAAGGCGTTTGTGCCCTGACGAGCTTGCAATAAGGGCAGCGTAGAAGGATGTACCATGACGTCATACATGTTTTGCCCCCATTACTGGCACGAGGAAAAGCATAAGATGGCTAATTGCCGCTTTCTCGTTTGCATTCCTGGCGTGTGCAGTCATCGGAAGACTGAGTTATCGTGTTCTCATTATGCACACTTTGACTTGAGGGAACAAAAGCTTCACGTGGCCAGGCGCCTGAAACGAGTGTAAAGGAAGTGTTTCCCGATCCATATCGAGGCGGGCATCTTGAAAGAAAGTCACGCTTCGGATGGGAAGAAATATTCATACGAATCAGGAACGTTGCATGTTGCCTAATTGGGGCTCGTTTGCGGAGCCATTTGATCCAGTCGTTGCAGATTTTGAGAAGTATGTTTATGCTAGCCTTCAGCATGCGTTTTAACGGAAGTCTGTCAAGATGGTTGGGACACAGCTAAGAAACGTGTAAGCTCAAGAACGTCGGCTCCTCTCCAAGCTCCTCTCTCTCCTGTCGCCCCTTCGGGCGTGTCATCGGATGTCATCGATGTCATTCTCACGCACATGACCAGAACACCTCATGTATAAATGGGGTACAAAATCTTGGGACGGTGTCCTGCGCTAAGCGACCGTTCGCCATGTCGCTCGCTAAGGCGTGCCAGCTGTGCCGACGAAGGTCGAGACCTTCGCATACTTGGCTACAATTTCTTCTGGGCAAATTTTACATATGAAACGTTGTGTTCGCCTCGTAGTGTACAGTTCAAGTGGAAGGACACATGCGCAAGAACCGGCGTAATCTCTCTCGTGAGCCTTTGACGGTCCTCCCTGCCTTTATACAGGGGCGTCAAGTGAATTATGAACGTAGCCTATTAAGGGAATTGACCGAATGAGATTCCGAGTGAGCTTCTTTCGTACAGAGAATCGTTCACGCTTGATATGTGCATGAATGCAGAAATTGCTTGAACTGCAAGAGGTTATACTCACGTTGAAGGATCGCCGACACGAGCGGACGGAAAGCAGGAAGAAATTAGAACTGAATGCGAAACGGCTGCGCATAACGCAATCGAGAAATCAGCTTCCAGTTCAAAAACAGAGTTTAGTCCACAAAATGGCGATGGTCGCGTGATCTTGTGGAACCTGCCTTTACTATGTGTTACGGTTACAGGGTTAAATAAGTTGTTAACTTCGTAGTCTGTCGGAATATTTTCTGCACCATAAATATAAAGAAACGCTCTTTCCGTTAGTTCTTCGCTCTAAAACTCGAACTTCACTGCACAACACGTTGTGTACCAATCACGATACAGAGTGATATACATCAGTGCCCTGAATGGTGAAATATGGTAAGTGTACGCCTTTTTGTGGCATTACGCATTTATCCATAATGCCACAAAATGGCGTCTACTGTTTTCCACCAATAGGGAAACAGAATGATAACAATGTGAACGCTGATTGGCCCTTTGTGTTTTATGCGGCGAAGTTCTGTTTTAATTGTGTTGTTTCTACGTTCCTTAAGGTTGATTTGGAATATACAGGACCTGGAAGCCTAAACCTTTACATTTTTCGGAAATGTGCGCCGAACGAAACAGGTGGTTAGACCCGCGCCCTAGGCACTTAGGTGTCTCTCAAAGTGTGTGGATACGAACGAGAAAAATGCTTGAACTTGTTTATTTGCCCTGAAGGCGGAAGCCAACATTCGGCTAGACACGGAAGTGAGCCTTGTTCTTTTGTATTGTTCTTTTCCTCGCTCGTCAACGATTTCTTTCGCTATGACTGCCAAGTATAGTTTGGTATGCAGATCTCATCGTGTTTGTTTTTCTGCGTGTCATATAGATAGGCGTCCCATGAGCGATTACTGTCGGTTCAGTGCACATGCGCAGTGCAGCCAGGCATGAAGGCCGAAAAAGAAGGCGGTGTCTCCTTTTTGTTGCGGGAATCCGGCTTCGGCAAGCGCGATTAGAATGCTCGCTCTCCTACTTGAGGCGCGCGTTTAATGAGAACGGTGATTAGGCTAAGACGTGGTGCAGTCCTTAGCGAACGACCCCTCCATGAGGCCAGAATGGTCACAGCCCTGGTATTCTACAGTTTTGATCCTCACCGGATCCTCACCGTTTTCGACTCCTGATGGGTGCATTGCCTTATTACTGCTGGAATGCCATTTGTTGATATGTTTCTCTTATGGCGCGTATTATGCACTATTACTGTGGAGGTAAGAAACTGTTCTTCGGTTATACGCGCTCATTTAAGAAAATTACGACGACGACGACGACTAAATGATGATGATGATAGTGGGGAAATTACCCGCTCCGAACGCGGGATGCTACCCCAGTGCTTGTGGTATTTTGATG
>JARGYV010080737.1:0-19271 GCA_029532675.1 Ornithodoros moubata | reverse complement strand
ATATATATATATGTTGTGTCTATGTATATGTCTGCGAAAGCTGTTGATTTGCAATTGATTTGCAATTGATCATTTAGAGGTCGGACAATAGACGAGGTAGCCATGACAGCAGCAGCAGCGCCGCTCATAACTAAAGCGTCTCACGAAGCAGCGAGGGGCTTATGGTCGAGATGGGACTGACAAGAGGACTGCCAAAACCTACATTTGGATTAAACAGGCGTACGCTGACACTCAAATACCACTGCTCATAAGCACAGAGGCACTGTTCTAATCACACGTCGTTCCACGCGTGGTTCGCAGATCCCATCGTACTGACGCGGAAAACCTTTGTGTTCGCTCGACCCATGAAGTCATGGGAAGTTTTTTTTTTTCTCCTTGCAGTGTCCTGGCAGTGAACTCATCAAAGCCGGCTTATGGGAACTCTCGCGGGCGTATTAAGGCACTCTTGTTCACGGGAGTTGCCAAAATAATTTATTGCTGCAGCGGTTAAGGGAGACGACGGTAAGCTCTGTTCACTCGTGGGCGAGGAAACGCTGTCATTTCTGTCTCAAGAGTGCACGGTAATGACCTCTTGGCTTCGTGGCTTCAGCCAGACGGGCCCCTCGATGATGTCGTGAGATCGGGAGCGACATCAAGTCTTTTCCTATCTACAGCCTGTTTGTTTGGGATGTGCCAGTAGTTTCTTCGAAGTCAAAGCAATGTTGTCAACACAATAAACGAAACTCGCCGAACTAAAATAAGCTTATCATTATTCCACAAGAAGTAACCTCAGAAGTAATTGTTACTCCAGTCGAATTTATAAGAAGACAGTGATAAGGTTACAGTCTGATCTTTTGAGGTGCACTGACAGCAATTAAACGTTTCAAGCTTCTTTACGTGCTATTATTCACTTCACGGCTCTGTTCACAACTGAATCCCCAAAATCGCTGTAACCAATTGGAAAGAATTTTCAACGACACCGTGGACAAGTCTCACTACTTCTTGGATGTCTTTTTTTTTTTTTTACTTTTTGAAGTTTCAAGTGTCAGGTTGGTCCGTAGTTCCAGATCCCCGCCTCATGGTACACATTCAAAGCTGCTTCCTTGGCAGCGGAGGCACAAATCCCTTTGATTGCGGCCACTAATTCAAACTTGTCAATCACCGACGCTAAGCTATAACAAATTATAGCGCACAGCCTTCAAATTTAACGCCTTTCAATTCACACGGCGTTCCGCTGAAACATTCACTGTATTTTATGATCACACATATAGTGCACAAACATAATATCGTTATGTTAACGGTAAAAAATAAGCAAAAGAGCATCGGTTGTACCCGACATCGACGTAAATTATGCTACTGGAAAGCGTAATTCAATGTTCCGCGTACTATTCACGTTAAACAGAGAAGTCTATTAACGTGATGCGATATCAACGACACAGGCTTCTACGGCATAGCTCTCGTTCGTAGCGCCAAGATTCGTGGTCGTAGCGTTAAGAAAGCGCCGATAAGCGATGGTTAGGTATAGGATGTTCGCTGATAACGGAGGGACACCGCATTCCAGCCGGGAGGAGATAAACACGTTGTAAAACATACACGGGGGTTGGGTGTAGAGGCACTTTTTACGATTCCCTCGTAAAGACCAGTCTAAAAGCCCTCTTTTAACGCCTCCTTCCATTGTTTCATTGCGCTGCGAACGATGACAGACAGTACGCTTGACAAGGAAGCTTCCCACGTTGTTGGGACCACGTCATGGCCTACGAGGACGTAAATGCGCGAGGCGAACGACGACCTCCAAAAGCCACGAATACGTGTGTTCTTATGAAGTAGGTGCGTATCAGCTGCTGAGGTCAAATCCCACTTTTCCATCGTCACCGGTTTCACAGGGTAAGCCTAAGGTGAAAGGTACCCGTAAGCATTTGTCCCAAGATAGTGACGGAAGGGTTGATTCGTGTTATGGCCGGGTTGTATACTCCGCAACGTTATCCCGCATTTCACATGGTACTATACGTTTGTAATGACCCGTTAAGCAGAAGCGCCCTCTTTTCATCCTTGCAGCCCTCTTTGGCTCTGTACGTCACTTTTGGCAGTGGCGGGACGAGCTGAGCCCTCATGGACTTTCTCAAAGTCACGGACTTGATCAGCACTCATCGATATACTCCAAGCACCGAAAATACCCTGATATTTCCGTTCATGAAAGTGTAACAGCACTGCTTCATGGGAGCACGATAAAAGCAACGACAATTCATTTCACCGCCTTCGACATACTCTTCCATGGAAGCATTGTATTCCTCTTGCTAGTTGCATTTGCATAAGCCGCGGCCTACAGTGTAATGCTTCCCATCTCTGGCAGCGACAATAAGCCGCTCAATGCTTGCTCTTGCGTGAGACACCAAAGGAACAAGAAAGGGAGAAAGAAGACCCGCAAATCAACGTCAGCCCCAGAAGATCCCCTGTCGTATTGACAAAAAAGATAAGAAGTGGGATGAGGTGCGGATCAAAGGAAAGAAAATGAAGAGGCGGCAAATTGGTTTCCGTATGTACGTACAGTGTGAGGTGATCAGAACGGGGAAAGATAATTGGGCTGTGGCTTGAGGATGAAGAAAGCATTTCGTGTTTTGAGTCGTGCACACTATACAGAGCACTAGGGGTACAACTGTCATGTATAGGTACTTTAATCAATGAAAAAAAAAAAAAAATGCAATCGGGAGAAGTCGCGGCTGAAACATTCAGAAAATGAAACCGTGAAAGCACGGGGCTGCTGCGAAACTCCACTACGATGTAAAATGATGGATCCGCTGCTAGAATAATATAGCAAAGTTGCCAGACGCCGTTTTGAATATTTCAACCAGAGAAAGCGTAAATAAAAAGACTTAAAAAATACAGACGCCAAGTCTTTGAGCACTACCTTGTTTTGAATAGGCAACCTGTTTGCAACCTGACGCACGGGATCGAATCAATAACTTTCTGGACTCGACCATTCTTTCCTGCATTCCTACGTTTTAACGCTACGTTCGTTCCCTTCTCGCAAAATGAAGAACTAAACCATAAACTGCTTTCACACAGGAGCCCGTAAAACAAGCCGTTTGTTTGCCTTATGAAAAGAAACTCGGGACACCTCCGGCCTTCTAAACGACCACTTCGTAACTGAACACTAAGGCTATCTCCACTACCCCGAACTTGCAGGCTGGTCACCCTAAATCCTGCCTTAAGAACGGAGAACGAAGACTTAGGTCAGACGACATAAGGAAGAAAAAAGGAGTTTACGCGCCACTCCACCCTTGCCTACCTGGGGGAGTCAAGAGATCAATACCGGACGACTCGGAGGAAAGCACATTTTTCTTTTCTTGGCGGGCTCGCAACACGATGGAAGAGGAAGAAGAGCCGTAAAAGAAGGTAGACGAAGGGGCGAGTAATTAAGGGAAATGCCCGTGTTGTTCGCAAATGAAGACGAATTCCCTGCCACGGTCCCCAATTAAGGACGGACGTGGCAACACTCTTTGCGAGTCAAAGTAAGTGTTGCGAATCGCTTGCCGACTAATTCGGCAGCAGCAGCAGGCTCTAAATGTGGGATCGTAACCCGGGAACCCGACAGAGGGAGAGAGAGAAAAATAAAGAAAACAGACGAACAAAGGCGTGTGTCTCCCTCTCTCGCCTTTTCTCTACGTTTGATTGCAGTCGCAAAAGTTTTCGCAAGAGCGTCCTCTAACGGGCCGTTTTGGGATCCGCACTAATTTCCTAAAGCGCCAATAGTTGTCGGTATCCTGTATATTTATCGCGTCCTCCAAATGCAGGAGGATCTGTAAATAAATGTCTCGTTCCGAGGTAATGGATAGCACTGGGGATGTGCGCCTCAGTTCAATGAGGATCGTTAGAACGTTTCCAACGCCGGAGAAGGGGGGAGAGAGAGAGAGAGGCCGTAACGTGTACTCTGATCGAATGGCCATGTAGTACGTACCCTTGTGAGAGCATCGTACGTTAGACGAGCGCTCGTCCTTGTGTTGCCTGCAAAGCGTACTTCACGGTACGCATTTGTCGGTGTGGCGAAGTGGATAGCTCAGGAGCACAGCTCATGAATGAATGCGCTTATGGGTTTCCTTTGGCGTTCTGAAAACTGTTCATTTTGCACTAGGAGTGGTAAAATTCCTCACATCGTCATTTATCGTTGTTGTTCATTTTGTCTGTGAGAAAAGAAAAGAGATCGTTGCAGTACTGTTTTCTACCAGGGCACCTTTGAATGACACACCTATACCATGCTAGGATACTTAGGTGTGTCAGTGCTCTATCGTAAGAAGTTGCGTTAAGAGAGTGCGACACAATACGCGCTTGCTCGCAATAACGTTATAACAAATGTTCCATCTCTGGTACTGGCCAAAGGTTTAGGAGAAAGCCGATCAAAAAAAACAAAAAAAACAAGACGTAATAACGGCAAACGTCTACAGGTTAGCCGTCGCCAAGACTTGGTTCCATACAGACTACGGTTGACATGCTTTTCTTCCACAGCATTACAACATGTCTCCACTGCCAACCTCCACGTAGTGAACTAAAGGCACTTCATCTTCCCCCCACGCACAGCATATCCGAACCACCTGCCGTTCGCGCTGTCCCACCCGGCTTTACTGCAGACATATTTTTCTCCGCGCAATGTCCTCCTTCCTCCCTATGATTCCCGTATTATTTCCCTACTTTCTATCCGCGTCTTTGATTCTTTGTGTTTTTCTTATCGAAGCGGTCGCTATTTATTGTCAGTGCGCTGTAAAAATGGTGAGCGGCGTGGCCGAGAGGGGGCGCTATAAAGTGGCCATAGGTGAAGAGTAATGAAGGTTGCTCCTACAAGAATGCGCCCGGGATGGCGTGCATTCTAAGAGCAGGGGTTCTTCTTCACAGTCAGCAGATTCTCGACAGACTTCTTTCTGCCTTTGTTGTTTCGTGGACGCCACTCACGCCATCGTGCAGTTCCTCTTTTCTTACAGAGGCCTATTTCGAGAAGACGATTCCAACATGTGCAACCAACGTACTTGAAATAGATGGACATTCGAGACGCACAGTGCATCATGCACTCATTGAACGGTCAGCGAAACGGCTTAAACATAGAAGCCGTCTGTTTCAGATCGAACGGGACTTGAAGAGTTAGCACCGGTTTTGTTCTTTTCCAGCGAGGACACAAGTCTTTTTAGAGACAGCAAGAAAGATCGGAAGTGCATCGGATTTCTTGCCGTGAGGAACTCCGAGCAGGGCAAAGTCGATCGACATGTGCGAGTAGGGGCGATCTTTTTACCCATACGCACTGACCAGGTGCGCAATGCGAAACAAGATAGACATTAAGGCAGTACCAGCAGTCAAGCTCTGCTGTTTTATCATTTCGTCGAAGCCCATGAAACGATATTATTTGGATGACAGACTCCAGATAGAAATCTTTTCTTTCACTTTTCATAAAACTAAGTTCAACATTTCTCAGAAAACATTAACAGCAATGGCGTTTAACCATCACTGTCATCTTAAAGGTTTACGAGCTTAAGGACTGCAGTAGCAGAGTGCACCTAACGGTTCTTCAGGCTCTTCGCCGATCATGGTCACACCACTGGGGAATCGTCTCACTGTGGCTGTTACACGCTCGTCGCTCTGGACGAAATGAGTCCAAGGTAGAGGTATTCCGTCTTCATTTCTCCTTGGAGCTCCTTCGCTCTTGTCTGTTTGCTTCCAGTACATGGGCTCAGAGGGTTGATGCTCATCGTGAGCTAATCCTCTTTTTCCAGAACCCCGTTGGGCTCCCGTCTTATATTTGCGGATGCATATTTGCTGCGGAGCAACAGGGAGAAACGGTATTAAATGTGTACAGACCCGGGTTACCTAATAAAGGAACGTTTCCGGAGCCTAAGGTCGGATCAGATCAGCCATGCGGCGTAATACTATTGCCCATCATACGATTTGAGCACGCTGTGCCCCTTACCTGTCCTGGTTACCCACAGTCGGGTATAAGACCCGGCTATGTCTCTGTTAACGCTTACTAACGAAAGTACGTATATATACTCTGTGTGTGTGTTAAGAGAAATCAATGAAAGCATTTCAAGCGCGACCGGTATTCACTTGCAGCGCGCACGATCATAATTCAGAGCACGATTCAGGAAATTAATAGGACAAACTCGGAACACTCCCCTGGCAAGCCTACGACCACCTCATATATCATGTCAGTTCGGAAGATGGATTCAAATATTTGACATAAGTAGGCCATGAAACCAGAGGCACGCCCGCACACGTGAATCAACCCAGGCACCCCCGACTGGAGCGCTCAGGTGCGTCGGGAGAATGTCGCCATGGAGACCGGAAGATAGGAGCGACCAGCGCCCTTTCCTTTGCTGCTCTAAATTGCATTCCCCGCAATCTCGAACCACAAACTCAGGAGCGTTTGTGAAAATCCTGCTGGGGCCAACCTTCAGAAACACATTTAGCTGCCCTGAGCAAGAAAAACAACGATAAAGACAATCATAACGGCGCGAAATAACGCAATTGCTTCTTTCGAAGGTTTCCAGCGGCAAATTGGCAGTGTTGTGTCCACACCGCGAAGGGAACTGTACACAATGTAAAAGGCTCCCTCGTTTTTGTGTCTATCTTTTTCACTATTATTATTTCTGAACGCTAGGGCCGAATTCTTGCGAGATCGGGCCGGGCAGTTTGCCTTTCCCGCGTATTTATACGTTACTAT
Source organism: Ornithodoros moubata (assembly GCA_029532675.1). Classification (NCBI taxonomy): domain Eukaryota; kingdom Metazoa; phylum Arthropoda; class Arachnida; order Ixodida; family Argasidae; genus Ornithodoros; species Ornithodoros moubata. The sequence continues at coordinate 12,592 of JARGYV010080737.1, read as the reverse complement.
AGATATAGCCTTTGGGTGGCAAGCCCCCAGAAAGAACGTAATGCGATCAGGGAAACCTAAATTTAATCCCTGCTGGAGTCCGTGCACCTCAAGGGGAGAGAACAGTGTGGTTTTGCTGGCGCGCAAAAAAGCCTCCCTGCAGAAGACTAGTTTCTCTGTCCTTCTTCCTGTTTTCATTTTGTCGTTCTTCTGATATTTTTCTTTTTTCGCTTTTTTGTAATTTCGCACAGTTTGTAAGTTCTCGTTTCGCGTTATATGTTCTTGATCTTCACGATGTTGGAAGAACAAAGAAAGGGAAAAAGACGTGTGAGATCGAAATTTATGGCGGACATTTTTTCAAGAACTAAACGGGATTGTAATAGAAACAAAGAAAATAAGACAGTCGGGATGAAATTAATTTTCGCAGTTCCTCGTGTGCAGAAAAGGATACAAAGCTTTAAACTGCTTTAAATTGTCAGTTTGTTTCCGCTGCTTACAAAAGAAGACACTTTTGAAATCGCTAAAAAAAAAAAAGAAGAGAAAAGACGAGGTTATTATTTAAGATTATCAATCCCTTCTCCTATGTGCACCCCGCCGTTGCTGTGCTCCTCTCTTCTGATCAAAATGGAGCAGAAAAGAAAAGATACACATTCGAAAGGTTTCGAGAAATCGGCCGGCTCGAAATGATGGCATTTCAGACGGAAATACCTGCCTCCGTACGGGCCAACACATTGCCAAGCTTGGAGTGAGAAGAAAAAGAAGAATTTGAAGCAACAGTGTTTTACGCTTTCTCTTCCTCGGAGTTCGATATTCCCTCGGGTACAAGAGGCGGCAGGAAGGCCATATTGGCAGGGACCGGCCGGCACAATCTCCAGGGAGCGTTTTTGCCAAATGCTTTATACATGGAAACCCCATCGACGCCTCTCCCACCCTCCCTCTTTTTTTCCCCTTCTCCCAAGTCGGTGTCTCGCATTCCCTCTATTATCGAGTGCAAATCGGGTCTCCCACTGCTCTTTAGTTTCGAGACAGAGGTTAGGGCCATATTTCAGCCAAGCACACCGATTGGACGGCCAGGGCTTCCCTCCAGATAAAGTCCACCTTGAAATTGCATTAAAGGGAATTAAAAGGCTTCTACAAAATGATTATTCGTCGAAACACTTATTGGCCACTGCAATTCTAGACGGATGCATTGATTTCGTGTAATTCTTTGTGGCGAATATCGGCAGTTCCTCATGTACCGTCAGTGTTCCCCAATTATTGTTGCTGTCCGCACATCGATGACACTCTAGAATTAGGTTTAGAAATTCTAAACATCGACATTATTAACTGAAATTGCGTTTTTATTCTGGGACTTTGTCATGAACAACCTCGTGAACTTCCTGGCTTCGAGGTTCACTAAACTGCTTGATGGGGGCGCGTCCGGCTTTACCGACGACGGGTTAAAATGATGCACAGTCAGCTGCTGTTATGAACTTGTGTGTGCATATGTGAAATGTTAAAAAAATAAATTCAATTGAATTCGATTCCGAAACTCCCACCTCTCTTGAGCAACAGACGTTGTAAACGACGCGTTTGCAAACGTTCTACGCCTCCCTTAACAAATTATAGTGGAAAGCTCCAGTCGTAAACATTTGCATGTCGTCGCTTCGGTTCATTAAAAATTGTTCGCTATTCTGGCGGAACATGTTCGAGACCGTTAGAAAGGCTTTACGTGTTAACACGATGGCGGTCACAGATTGCAGTTTACGAGCGGCAATACGGAAGGGTGGTTACCTACGCAATTGTCATCGGGACCGTATCATGCCCGAATGATTGCTCTTCGATATTCAGTGCAGGCAACGGCTTATTACTTGCGTGTTGCCCAGCACAGAAGTGCCCGGGCAAGCATGCAACGATACATCCGAAGTGTGGCTCTACTTCCTGAGGCGCGTGCCCTTCGCGCGCGCAAGTTCGCAATGCATCCGATGGTCGCCATAGCAACACGACGGTCACGGTTTACTCACCCACGAGATTCGGCCAGTGCCAAAACTTATGTTCGGAGACTTTTCGCACCATCCTTGCATCAGATATGCAGATATGAAATATATTTAAGCTCCAAGCCTATCCCAAGAATCCCAAGACCTAACTCTGCTTTTGCGCTTACACCAGACGAGTGGCTGAATAAGAGGCCGTCGGCAGCGTTCATTGCGTCTTCCTATGCGCTTTAATATCGTCGACCTCATACAGACGACAATAGAAGATAATGAAAATAAAATACGTAATATATGAAAAAAGAGTCCCGTCCCTCGAGCCCTAATAGCGCAGCGAGGCACCGAGTAAGGAAGCCTAATTGCTATTTTCCATACAACAATTAATGTACTTTATTTGCTCCTAGCGAATACCGTGTTCAATGTTGTGCCTTCTTGTACCCAGTCCCAGAACACAAGCGTGCTCTGCTTGCCAAGCAACACCAAAAGACGTTCGTCTCGGCAACTAACTCTACAAACGCGAAAAAAAAAAAAAAAAAANCAAAAAAAAAAAAAAAAAAAAGGAAATCAAGGCTGTGAGAACCGGATGATAAAATAAAAGTTAAAGAAAAACCCGCCAGGGTTTAATTAGGTAAGCAAGAGTGACAGATATCTCAGGCTTTTGTTTTCCTCTCCTTTGTTTGGCGAAAACCTCGCTTTACGTAGCAAACAGCAGGGCACACAGGAAAGAAGGCAGCAGATATTCCGAGCTCAATCTAGAATAGTTCCGGAATGTCTTTCTCCATTTGTTTCCGCCCTCTGCTTCGCGCGTCCCTTGGTAGATACATGCCTGGTACAAGAAACAAATCCAGCCGCGCGCAGGAAATCTTTTCTTGCTTTTTTTTCCCCCGAAGGTAATTTCATGAAGGATGCATACAAAAAGCGGGTGCCAACAGAGAGCGCAGTTGTACTCGCTGTGCCATTTGTCTCTGCATAAGTAAAGCGGAAAGCACTTCTATGAACGAAATCAAAGCCGAGGAAACACAGAGGATGGTCAGCACCTTAATACCGGCGGCGTACAACGAAGTTGTTGACTCCGGGCAAATGTTAGGGCGCGCATATTTACCTAACAAATATTCGACGAAGGTCAAGGCTGGAGGGACCATCGGGAAGCGTTCTAGAGAACGCCTGGGAAAATAAACATGATTAACTATGTTACTGGGCTCCGCTCAGGTTCAAGTTCGCCTCCTCCGTCGCGACGGACGGGTTCTTGCTCATTTCTCACCACCACAAACTCCTTCTAGTGGCAGCGCATCTGCTATGTCCTACACCACGAGGAATATCAACAGCCGATAGCTGCGTTTCAAAGGACGGACGATTTTATTTTTGAATGGCATACCTATACGTTATGAAGCGAATGCTTCTGTTGCGAATTCCATGACTCCACCACCGGTTCAGGCACAATGATTTTAGCCAAGCTCGTATATATGGAGAGATTTCTCGTGGGAGGGCATCGGACGCAAAGCACCTCGAGATACTTACACGGAGTTTAACACGGGTGGTAATTCAACTTGCGTCCTACTCTTGCTTGAGTCCATCGTGCAGGTGTAAAAAAAAAAAGGGTAAGTAAATATGGTGTCGTCCTGTGGGTCGCATCTGGTGCATGGTTCCACCGAATTTCGAACAAGCAAGAAACGTTAATTAGCAACTCCGATTCGATTCAGAAAGTTTCATTCGATATATTTTGGTCAATGGTTAACAAATAACTAAGTTTCACCTTCGAGGAAAAGACAGTTCGCGGGAGAGAGGGGGCGACATTTTTGCGGTCATCTTGTGACCAATCGCCGCAAGCGATTTCGTATATATCCATCGGCGCGGCTACTTTTCAACGGAACGTCGGTACGAGCAGTCAAGCCGTCCCATCGCGATGTGTTTAGTGCACAGAGGTAATTGTATTTATTGCGTGGACTATTTCCACAAACACAAGAAAAAAAAAAGGTGCGAATGTGAATCTGCTATAGCAGCCGGTGCGATGAGGACCGTTCCTTGTGATGAACGGTCTAAGGATGTGAACGAATTGTTCACATCATTGTTCCCTTCCCTCTATCATCCTCTCCCTTGTGCAACGAGCCTCTATCCCTTCCTCCACCAAATTCCATCCTCAACTACAATGGCATCACAGTGGACTATGTGTGAACACGTGATCAACACATTGTGTCCACGCAGAAGCCGGGGCCGTATGCGCAGTAGCTTCATGGGGGGAATCTTTTTTCTTCTTTCATTCTTTCCCAAAGCAGAAAGGATGGGGGAGCACGTTCAATGCTCTCAAGGGAAAACTTTTCATTAGGACACCAATGAAGACTTCCGCATGCGAGGAGAAAAAGAAGGAATCCGTCGGGTCAGACGGAAACAGTCCGTGCGATCGAAGAACGAACAGAAAGTCAATAAACCATTGGGATACATCCTCAAGGCCGGAATAAAACACAGGGATGAATAAAAAGATGCAACACATTTTTTGTGCTGCACCGAGGTCACTGGGAAGTGCGTACAATACCTTTTTTCATTTCACTTCATATCGCTTGTGTTGATCACGCTTTAGAGGCTTTCGCTAAACTAGCTGTTCACAGCTTGCACACTGCTCTGAACGTCCGAAAGAACATATCGGCGCTATAGACAGTGCTGCCATACCAGGTCACTGTATCCCCAATGCCCAATGACACACCCGTAGAGACTGACCCGGAGTGTCTATAAACGACAACGGCTGCGTCAATTTGTCTTCAACCAGCTGGGACAAAACCGAGCCGAACCGAAAAACAATAATGAAAACGAACAAGAAAATAAAGATGAAAAATAAAAAGGAACAGATGAAAGGAATGGGTGACGGGGTCCCGATAAGACGTCAAGTTTTAACTTTACGGCGCGGCGGGATGTGTTACCCTCACCCTTGGGGTTTGCCGATATCCTGCTTCTTTTGTCGTCAAAGGCCGTGTCCTTTCTTTCCACGGTGCTACTTTTTGAATCGGAAGCCGACGCGTCGCTTCCCAAGCCCCGAACAAAAGGACAAAAAAAAAAAAAAAAAAATGCGGGTGCTTTTATTTTTGCACCATCGCCGATATTGACCGGAAGGAAATCACGGTTACTCGCTATGAAAACCGGTTACAGTAAAAACGAAAAGATGGCGCCGAAGATCACGCCAAATGCGAGACCCCGCGAGATGGGGCGTTGTTGTGAGCTCGCGGGTTTATCTGCTTGGAAATAACACGAGGAAAGAGAAAAATGAAGGCTGTTCTATATGCCACAGCCTATTCTTCTTCTTTGTTATTTTGGATTATTATGCTGTTGTAAGAGCTGCATAGGAGAAACGCTGCGTGTGGCATGTTGCGCCCCCGCAGATCCCCGTCTAAAGGCTGCACGTGTCTTCGGTACTGTCACGAACAAGGAGAGACTGACAAAATATACATGTGTTCATTTTGTCGGTCCCCTCATCAAAATAATAAAAGATGACCGCTTTTACCACCATTAGTGTCGTAACGTCAGCCCGTCCATAAAGTGCATAGTACAGACCAATTCATTCTCACCATTTCATTTTTCTTCGCGTATTTAGGCACTGTGGCCATCGGCCCCGTCCTGAACAGCACAACATACCAACATACAACATACTGAAAGTTAGATACAACAGGGATGGAGGGATTCAGTAAGGTTCACCTTCACTTCACGGCCCGTCCTCCTAATGTACCTGTATTTCAGTACTATGCTGCGCTACTTGGGATTGCCTGCGCACGGAAACATGGTCAAATGCCGCTTTCCACAAACGATTATCAACTCGTTCTTCACTGGAACGAACATAGGTTCATTAACACAATGCCGTAGAGCATCCAAAGCAGCTCGTTTAACCCCTTCCGTTATGGTACAGCAGACAACAGTTTCCTTTCCTCCCTGCTTTCTCCGACAGGAATCCACCAAATACAGCAGCCATTATCAAGTATTGAACGAAGTTTAAAGGAAGCAACAGCAGCAGCGGCTCGGATCGCCGAGGGAAACTGGTGAATAATCCAGGAGGGCTGGAAATGGAATAGCTAAGCGAGAGCTGCTGCCGGCCGGAGGTCCGAGATACGAAAGCTGAACCAGCCAACGCTGTGGAGCAAGAGTAATTAGCCGCAATGGCGATCGGCTCCGGATAATTGGCCATGGCTGGAAGGAGGTGCACATTACTGCCACACTAGCTAATAGCTGCTTTCTCTTACTTTCATTCCCATCAAATATGAATGTTGGGGGCTCTACGAAAACATCGCTGGAAGTGCGAGTGCTGCGAGTTACGTCGCGAATGACGCTATTTTTTCAAAGACTGCAGCGCCGAGAGAGACCGCGCTATAAAACCATCTATCGCGCTGTATAGAGCGTATAGAGCGTATAGAGCAGTGGTGGCCACATTTCTTAATGGCATTCAGCGCACTGTGACCGTTAACGCTTACTCAAATTGAAACTGATTGTGGTAACGTGACAAATAGAAAATTATCATTTCGTTCACTCGTCGGGATCAATTTTGTTGCTTTGCAAGTGAGAGAGAGAGGAACATTGCCTAGACCAACTTCATGACCATCTGTTATAGCCCAGGGGAACCACACAGGTCGAACAGCTGACGTTACCCGGTCTCGAACTTGGACCATCGCTATGTCCCGGCGTTCAAGCCAAGTTGGATAAAAGTTGCGACATAATAGCTACAGTTTTCCCTACATAGTCCTATTCCAAGAAGCCTGAAATACGGCCAAAGCACGACATACCGAGGAAGTAAAATAACATAAAACCTATAGAACCAGTGCCAGTCATTGATGTTGAGTCTTGGTTGTCTATTCCTATGTATGCTGGGCACCAACCATGATGTGATGACACGGTCAGAGCCAAGGCTACGTGCCGAGCGGCATCAGGTCAGAGAGCGAGAGTGAAGTAATAAGACCTTCTGAGGCTCCGTTATTAATAGCTTGTGGACAGATGACAGTGCGTTAAGACGACACGACAAACAACGGTGTCCTTTCTACGTCGTCGAAAAAGGAGGCTTTATATCATTCTCTTTCATCGTTCTTGTTTCCACCTTACTGGGGATCCCAAGACAAACGCAGCAGGTAATTTGTGGAATGAGCGCCAGAAGAACGCCTTTCAAGGGAGATGGCTGGCTGTTGTGCTCCCCGCTGCAGTCGTCGATTATTCAAGAGAGCCTGAGCTGAACAACACTCAGCCGACAAACTGCTTCCATCTGCGAAAATATTTTAGTATAACAGTTCAATACCGCACACTGGTCTCTTCAGAGGCTATGGCCTACAGGTAAGTACAGTATCAGAAATTGGAGTGCCAAGGAACGGGAAGGAAGTAACCGAGTCTAGATATGGCAATACGTCAAAAACAAAAACTAATAAGGTACGTTTCTCTATCGACGTTCCCATTATATATATAACGTACATATAGATATATATTTTTGTCTACCTGTAAACGCATAACGCGCACGACTACGACTGAATTCCGAACAGCATTTCATGGTCTCTCCCCCTGCCCCAGTGTTTCCGCTCCGATTCATTTCTTCATGGGGCCCTCGTAAAACCGGAATAGAAAGCAGAGCACGTACAGGCATTTGACTGCAAGCGCATTGCTCTTCCTCCTCGTTACGCCATAACGGAATGACGCCATTAAATATTTGATACATCAACTACCCAACTATCTTTTATTGTATTCAAAAAATGATAACAGAAGGATACGTCCTTCGCCCATCGCTTGGAGGAATCCCGTTTTGATTGCATTGGTAGCAAGAAAAACGTGAGACTAATGAACCTCATCAATTCCGGAATGTTCTTGGTAGGCGTTACGAGGCTTAATTGTGTTTCGTTTCGTTTCTTTCGTGTTTCCCTCAATACATCATTGCGCCGTGTGTCGATTCGGACGGGCGAAAATTTTGACAGATTCCAGTTGATATCTCACAGCCAACTTGAAGAGGACGCCGTCTCTCTTTTTTCATGCCTCAATACAGTCAATCGTCCGTGCCTTCAATCCCTGAAGGTCACGGGGAAGAAAGGAATGAATTACGAAATGTAACCCCGTCAGTGACCCGTGCGAACACAATCCGGTAACGTAACGTAGTGAGTCTTAGGTTTTCGCCTCATTCCATATTACACCGAGAAAACGGGGGCGCCCAAGCCGGGCAAAGAAAGTGATTATAAGGGTGGGGAATATGTCTCCTCAAGCCCTGAGGAATTTTCCCTAGGTTTCCCCTGATTCTCACTTACGTTCACTTTTTCAAAAGGCGACTATGCATACGCAATACAACACGTCCAAAGAGAACGTTACAAACAAACCGACGAACTTCAGGCGGAAATGAAAACTTGCCACCAGTCATGATCGAAACAACAGAATGGGTATTCAAAAAAAGTTCGCTTTTCTTGCGCTAGGTTTGACTTGTTTCATCGTTCAATTTCCTGACTCGCCAAAAACAAAACAGTTTAAGCGTGTAGAATTATTAAACGGGGCCTGCACCTGTGGCGGATACGACCAACGCAACACCGCTCAAGGAGGTAGGAGCTTTGTGGGCACCCAGTATCCCGCGAGCGCGTCCAAGTGTGGTGAGCCTTAGAGTTGCTGAACGCGAAAAATCGTCGTACGAATGAAGACGCATGGCCCAGGACGCACAGGCATTAGTCGTGGAATCGCCTGCCCTTAGCAAGGCCGGCCACGGCAAGTAGATAACGACATAAGTAACCCAGATAGCAGAAATGCGCGTTCAGCCTTCCTGCACGCGTCGCACAGGCGGGCGGCGAGAGGACGGGGATCCGTTCCCAGCAGGGGAGTGACGAAGTCAGTCAGGTGGCAGAGATAGCTTTTTTTTTCTGCTGACAGACAGATTAATCACCACACGTCAGGGCCAGTCATTTTGTCTGAGACGGTGCGTGTACATGTAGGAGGACACAAAGGACCCTTCTGAGAACAATGGGAGGCCTCTTTACAGAAGTCGCCGACGCCTAATTTAGGGACACCCGATTCAGGTTGCTTCTTCCGCGCTTCAACAGATAGACCCTTACCAAATTTCAACGCGTCAATTTTGGGCGCCGTTCAAAGACCGCTATTGATGACGGCGAAACGGGGCTGTGCAAAATGTATTACACGTGCATGCTCTGCAGTAACGTAGAAGGAGTTACAGAGACCAAAGTAATGAACCTTCACCTCAACGAAGGCTGCGTCGCCAAGGAAACGTCTCACCGTCTATAGCTGCTGTGTTTGTACAACTGCCGTACTGCGGAACGTAATGGCCTTAGTTTAGCCTGGAAGTAGCGCTTGACGAATGCCTCATAAACCAACAACTATACGCGAAGCCCTACCAGCGCGGATCTCCATCACCATGAGGGATAGCATCCTACGCAATCTCTTTGCATATTACAGTAGTACCGAGAACGACCCCCAGACGGCGCTCCCATGCACAACGCTATCTATTCCGCAACGCACTTTTCCAGCGCGACGCCTATGGTGCACACTTAAGGCAGCCAACACGGTCCGGAACAGTTAACAGCCCTTGCATACATAAGTTACGTGCACCTCGGCAATGTTAATAGCCCACCGTCACATCTCACGTAGGGCACAAACCCGACCAGATGCTTGCACATGACGGCACGGAAAGGCTCATAAAGCCTTGCAGGCTTCATAAATTCACGTAAGGTGTTCTTTTTTTAAGGAAAGGGCGGAGACCAACCAGTGTCACTACTGGATCCTATGTTTTCTGGGACTACAACCGTCATTACTTAGTCATCAAGGCCGGTAGCTTTCTCATGAAATGACCCTAATAAACGCGCCTGTTGGATAGTGGAAGGCATGCAGACTACTTTTAAATAATACGCGCTACTCAGCTGCCGCTTAAACTTTGATACTGCTGCTGCGAGTCGTGCAAGCACTCGTCATTCTAAATTATCAACTCTGCCAGTCGCGCAGTTCAAGCGTCCCCGGAGTTTGAGCTGCGTATGGCCTGGTTGTTCGCACTAATCGGATTTGGCTTAACTATCACTCGGGTCCTGGTGCTCGTAGTTTTCCAGGTATGGGAAGAGGAGGTCGAATTAAAAGCTGGCGTTGCACGCGCGAGATAAGTTTCTTTTGTATATATTTATGTGTAGGAGAGCCAGCCAGGATGTTCGGCTTCAGGCACTTCGGTTTGAGATTTCTAACGACGTGTCACATACAAGACACAAGTCAGTTTGTGAGGAACGAGTATTTCGACGCCCTCATGCAAAAACTATCAATTTTTATTATTCAGATTAGAGAAACAAGGTTGGCACGGTCGACAGTGAATGCAGCCAACTAACTGTCAGGGTTGTCTTGTTGCTCTCTTGTCACTAACCAAGTGGTGACCGTGCCACATTTAGTAGCCTTCCTTTGTTTTTCTGGTTCGAATACCCTTTTCTCACTGTTTCACACGAACTATCATGACAGCTTTTGCTTATTATTCTCTGTGTCTGCCTTTGGCACTCCCAGGCCTGGTTCCTTGAGATACTCCACCTTTTAATGAGCCTATATATAGACGGACTGAGTCACTGGTGCTACGCCGTTAATGTCTCTTAACAGAGCACACTGAGACTACATGTTCTCTCCTTGGTGTTGGTGGTCTCTCGGGTGACTGCAGGGCAGTTTTGGGCCGGCAATGTGCACGAGCAACCTGTTTCCTGAGAGTTCTACTCTCTTTTCGTACAGAGCACGTCGGAGGTCACGGGGAAGCGACGTAGCACATCGCGCCCAATCCAAGAGCTCATTAGTGACGTCAGCGACTATGGATCACTTCAAAAGGCTCGAGCGAGGCCGGCTGTACTGCATGGCCTTACGTCTCGCGTTGCTCCGCCCGTAGCAGACGAATTCGCCGCAGCAAATGAGGGCGCGCAGAACGTTTGACGTCAGAGAGAACATGGGTTGCGGCTTACAGAGCCCGAGACATCTCGCGGGTCAGCCGTTTGATTTTCTTCTACAGTACAAGCCCTGAGGACAATCCCGAGACAAAGCCCGAGAACGTATTGCCACGGCTATACTTGCCTGAGAACGCGTTATCACAAGATAGGCAGGAGGCGGGGTGAGACGCGTGAGGCGTATTCTTGAGGCAGGGTCACCGAAACCGGCACCTACTACTACACTGTTATTACGAAAAATAACAGTGTACAAGTCCGAAATTTCAGTGAGTTACGCGGTTATAATTCTCGCATAAATACATCGCACTGCACCATAATTATGTCACAATGTACCCCAGAGTGTGAAGAAACGATGAACCTTTCTTTTTCGTACTGTACTTTACAATACAGACACTTCGAGGAAACATCCACGTGATAATGACGTCACAAAGTTTTGCCCGTAGCCACTGCTCACTGGCTCCCGAAATCACATCGCACTTGCGAAGTGTGGTTTGGCGTGTGAACAAGTGGAAGCGACACACGGTAGAGGGACGCCATGAAAACGACGGAAATAACGAGCCGCGGCCGTGTAGTCTCCGACAATGGAATCAAGGTGCCACATTACTTTCTCTGTGCTTTGTCGCGGGTTTATCGCACAAAGGATCCGAGAGATCGCAAAGAGAAGACATTCCAATCAATCCGTGATCTTAGCAGTGTTTACCTGGGGCGCGGCAGCGTAGAAAGAGACAAAGCCGAAGGGAAACAGCGCTCAGGTGGGGAAGATGAAACACAGGAGAATCGGTCGTCCCGCTTCACTCGGCCATTCCTGGAAAAAGCAAAAATAAACAGTGCATCAGTGTTTCATTTCGAAACGTAATACAACTGTAGCATGCGTCGCGTGCTGTATTTCACAACATTCACCCAGTATCGCGTTGAAATATTTGCGCGCGATGCAAGCGAGGCAACGTCGATCACTTATGTCTGTCTTTCACTCGGTGGAGAGTGTGGGCGGTGATGCTGTAATCATGGCCTTCGTCCACTGCCATACAATAGCAACTACTTAGTGCGGACGCGTTCTTCCAAAGTCTACAGAAAAGACAGTCTTTTGGGTATAGGGTCGAGGTAGCGGTCAAAGTGTACTCCTTCTTCGACTTTTGGACAGCCAACTGTGGGTACCCACCATGCTGCGGAAAATTTCTCCGCGTTTTCTTTTTCCAGTGTGTTGTAATTATGGCAAAAGGCAGCGATAAGGCAAAATATTGGGAGCCACAGTTTCACACGTTCAATGTTAGCGTCTGGTACATAGCAGAAATCGTCGACTGCAATTTTCAGACACCGACATAGCCCCCAACGGGGTTGGTAACCGCTAGACAACTTACGAACGCAAAGGGAGTATACGTTCAACACAACCAGTGGGGCGCAAAAAAAAGAAAAGTCCCATTCTCGTCGACGGGAGCACAGTGGTGAAAGCAACGAGCGGCCCCCCGAGCAGTACCAGATATAGCAAGAGAGCAAACGGTCTTCACATTTTATAGGCAAATAATCATTAAGGCTCGTCCATAGAGAACTTGTTAGGCGTATCACGTTTTCGCATTCTAACGCTCGGGACATGGCGAATGCTAGACTGGTTCTTCTTCATCACTGGTCGGATCCAATTTCCTTCCGTTAATTACCACCAGGGAGCAAACTAATCTCGAAAGACAGTGCGCTTCACTGGCCACATGGGTTTTTACATGTCCCTCCCTTGCTCCATACAATTTTTTTTTT